>BSBM01000597.1:245000-510000 GCA_027924585.1 Larix kaempferi | reverse complement strand
GCGACTTCATGGAGGAATTCTTTGAAAAGACACAACAGTATGTAAGGCATGTGCATGTGGCTCATTGGCAAGATGAATAGTTTAGAATGTGCAGGTATACATTTCCTATCGAGACTATCCTGTCAGTGGTCGATTTTGCGGAAAACTACACTCTTCAACCACAAAATGAGATTTAGAGTCAGTACTATCACTCGGACCAAGTCATCCTAATGGTCCATATCACCTATAGACATGTGGCAGATAGTACTGAAGACAACAACGTTATATTGAAGGAGTATCACTTCTACATAAGTGATGAGAGGTGTCACGATTTGGATTTTGTACAACACTGCTTTCAAATGTTCTACAATCACCTGAAGGATAACAATATATGGATGGAACAACATTGGATTTGGTCTGACGGTTGTGCAGGGCAATTCAAAAATTCCCATGTCTTCCAATGGTTGTGTATGCTCCACAAAAGGCACAAGGTGCCACATATTTGGAACTATTTTGAGACCGGACATGGAAAAGGTGAACATGATGGAGCAGGTGCCTGCATAAAGACTTCATTACGCAAGCAATAAATGAATTTCACAGATGGACCTATCACCCGAAATGCAAAAAGCATCATTGAATGGTGTGCTTTAGTCATGGGGGAGGGAGCAAGAAGGAAGGAAGATCACTCAACTAGGAAAGCACACGTGGTTAGATATTTTTTGGAGGTGGTGGATGTAGATCATTCATAGTTATATGAGTGCAAGACCATCCAAGGAAATCGTGCATTTCATTCAGTTAGAACTTCTTACAATGCTATACTTGAAATGTGCACAAGGAAACTGTCATGTTTTTGTTCTCCATGTAGTAGTGGTGAATGGGACAAATGTGAATCCATGGATTGGGTTGATAGTTGGGACCATGTATCAATCCCCATTGGTCGACGGATAACTACATAATTATCCCAGTTGGAGGAGGACCAATCAAGTATTTCACCAGACTATGACATCATATCAGATCTCGTACAACCACGTTCGATTAATATTTTTATATTTTTGACAACTAGTTGTGTTCAGTGACAGGAAATCCGCGGTGAGAATTTTGCAATTCGACAAGTTTCGAACCTATTAAGCAAGTTCATCCTCGAGAGAACAAGAATCTCACTCTTATCTTTGCACTTGGACGAGGATAAATACCCATTTCTAACCATTTTTATTACTTCTTCTTTGTGGATTTTGGTCGGTTCAATTTGTTTTTTTTTTTTTAGGGTTTGGGTATGGGAATGGTTATTTAAGAAATGTTAATGGTTAATAACACTTATTAATGGTTAATTTAATGGTTTTTTAACAATTATTTATGGTTATTTTATTATCAATTATTAAAGGTTATTAATTTATTTAATTGAATCTATATGATCCAATGTGTTTTGTTTTTAAATTTTTTTTTTAATCAAGGTATATTTTAGTAATGTTCTTACTTATTTTGTGTCTAATTAGCTTGGTATATTTTTTATATTTTTGACTACTAGTTGTGTCTAATTAGTTGACTAAAACGTTGGAACTATATTTTCTGAAGGGCACATATACGCAGTGATTTCCCCGAGACGCAATGTATGGCGCACCGACTATTGGCTGGCACGTTGCTTAGAGGGGAAGCAAACCCTAAATGTCTCATTGCGGGACTCTTAGGGAGTTGATTTTCCGATTGGGTTGATGGTTATAAAGGGAGAATATTTGAACCAGGTTTACCACTCAACAAATAGAAAAGGGTATAAATATGAATATTATAGACCAGGTGAGATTGTATACCATTATACAAACTTAGTTATTGGAACAAATCCCCAGCTGCAAACAATGCCAAGGAAGAACTCATCAAAGAAACAATACTTATTTCCTTATTCAAAATCCTTGCAACATCATACAAATTAATAGGGGAGGCTGCCAATATGATCTCAATTTACAAGAAGCTTCCACGTAGCAATAATTTATATTCTGTATAAAGTGAATTTTATTACTAGTTTTAAAATTTGTTTCCCTCCATCAACCCCGTTTTGTAGATTTGTGCTGGCTATTGTTTGGAGGGAGTTATCCAGCCCAATCCCGCAGCCATTTTCTGTTAGATTGTGTCAAAAAATACAGCATTTATTTCCCTCAACCTAGCTCATTTTACCTATTCCTAGTTCAAAGGTGCTCATGTTCCTATGTTTAAAATCACATAAATTTTGGACCAAGATATCGATGATGTGCAAGCAGGCTCGACCAACTGGTTGGTCTGAGTCCTAAAAAGACCAAAATACTCCACTCAACCCGCTTAAATGAATTTGAGAAATAATACCCCTGTGACTCTATTGGGCTAGTTTCGACGGTATTTTCAACTCAACATAACTCTGAAACTGAAGGTCGGATAGACGAACCATCGACTCTCTTGGTTTCCTAGCATGCGATTAACTCTAGCGGGGATCTCCCTCTTATTCTCATGGCCTAACGAATTTATTGTGAATTCATTTTGTAAACTAGGGTTCTCATCAATTTCCTTCAATGCAATCTTGCATTGTTGGGTCAACTCTGCAAAAACCTCGACCAAGCCAGTGTTGGTAGTGTTCCCATGTCAACATTTCCCATACACACTTGAAGGATCCAATGGCACGCAATCTTGCTGCTCCGTTTTCTTTTTCGCTCTCGGACCGAAAGTCACCAAGTATCCCTAAACGACATTTTCATGCGACTTGCAACTCGACATAACTCAGCAACCGGAGCTCAGATCGACGAATCGTCGACTCCATTGGTCTCCTAGTGTGTGATTACCTCTAGGGGGGCCTCTCCCTCGTGTTCTCATGGCCCAGTGACTTCATTGTGCATTCATTTTGTAAACTAGGGTTTTGCTCAATTTCCTTCAATGCAATTTCACATTGGTGGTTCAACTCTGCAAAACCCTCCATCGAGCCAGTGTTGGTAGTGTTCCCACGTTGGAATTTCCCATACACATTTGCAGGAGCCAATGGCACGCAATCTTGCTACTCTGTTTGCTTTCTTGCTCCTAGACTGAAAGTCACAAAGTGTCCCTGAACAACATTTTCATGCGACTTGCAACTCGACAGTCGGAGGTCGAATCAACAAACCGTCGACTCCGTTGGTCTCCTGGTGTGCAATTACCTCAAGGGGGCCCTCTCGTTCATGTTCTCATGGCCCAATGACTTCTTTGTGCATTCATTTCGTAAAGTAGGGTTTTGCTCAGATTCCTTCAATGCAATCTCACATTGGTGCATCAAGTTTGCAAAACCCTCCACCGATCCAGTGTTGGTAGTGTTCCCATGTCGGCATCCCATACACACTTGTAGAAGCCAATGACACGCAATCTTGTTGCTCTGTTTTCTTTTTCGCTCCCAAACCGAAAGTCACCAAGTGTCCCTGAACGACATTTTCATGCGACTTGCAGCTTGACATAACTCAGAAACTGGAGATTGGATCGATGAACCATCGACTCCGTTGGTCTCCTAGCATGCAATTACCTCTAGAGGACCCTCTCCCTCGTGTTCTCATCGCCCAGTGACTTCTTTGTGCATTCATTTCGTAAACTAGGGTTTTGCTAAGATTCCTTCAATGCAATCTCGCATTGGTGTGTCAACTCTGCAAAACCCTCCACCAAGCCTGTGTTGGTAGTGTTCCCATGTTGGCATTTCCCATACACACTTGTAGGAGCCAATTCCACGCAATCTTGTTTCCTCGTTTGTGTTTTTGCTCTCGGACCGAAAGTCACCAAGTGTCCCTGAACAACATTTTCATGCGACTTTCAACTTGACATAACTCTGTAAACGGAAGTTGGATCGTCGACTCCGTTGGTCTCCTGGTGTGCGATTACCTCTAGGGGGCCCTCTCCCTTATGTTCTCATGGCCCAGTGACTTCTTTGTGCATTCATTTCGTAAACTAGGGTTTCAACCAAATGCCTAAGCTACACTTACAAATTACAAACCAACTAGGGTTTCGTGAACCAGACACCGCATAATAAAACTAGGATAGGAATGGAAAGGATATTTTTGCTTGAGAATACTCTTAATGGCGGGGGATATTTTAACATTAAGAAAGCACAACAGGGATAAAATTTTTATTGAATTCAATACTGTTAAGATTTAATATGCTAAGACAGAAAATAGCAGCATTACATTCCATTTCACAATAATAGCATATATATAGGATCATTGAAGAAACAACAAGCATGGCGTAAACACAAGAGACATAGATTTATCCTGGGAAACCCTCATGGGGTAGAAAACCCAGTAAAGCTTCCTCAATATAGATGACCAGCAATATACAAAGATGAAACCCTGAGACATGATCTCCTCCTCCACAATAGAAGACCTCTCCTCCACAAGTGCATTATCCTCAAGTGAGTGGGTGTTTCAAATGAGGAACACACCTACTCTATTTATACACTACTCTGACATATCTTTTACACAAGTACACGTAGGCTCGTATTTAACCAATGGGTTAAATACCCCACTACAACTGACTGGGCCGACCCCTCTAGGGTGGTCTAATAACCCTTTGACCCACATAACACATACAAGGGCCGACCCCCACTGGGGAAGTCTAATAACCTGAGTTACCACATTCCGACGGAGGAATAAACATCTCCGGATATACAATAAGATCTTCACGGAGGAATGAAACATCTCCGGAATAATAAAGTACAAATATAATATTCTTTGAAGTTACAATATCTCAACACTCGCCCTTAACGAGAAGGATATTATAACAGCATCTGCATGAGCAAGGAGTCATCAACATCATACATGATACATCTATAAATCATTGGAAGCTTTCTCAACATCATCAGTAACTCAAGCAATTACTGGAACATCTTCAATACTGGAACATCAACATCTGGATCCTCACGATCATCAGCATCATCATCTCACGATCATCAGCATCATCATCTCACGATCATCAGCATCGTCATCACATGATCATCAGCATCGTCATCAGCATCACGATCATCAGCATCGTCATCAGCCAATCATCAGCATCGTCATCACACGATCATCAGCATCGTCATCACACGATCATCAGCATCGTCATCACACGATCATCAGCATCGTCATCACACGATCATCAGCATCGTCATCACATGATCATCAGCATCATCATCACACGATCAGCAGCATCATCATCACATGATCAGCAGCATCGTCATCTAGATCATCACGATCAGCAGCATCATCATCTAGATCATCACGATCAACAACATCGTCATCTAGATCATCACGATCAACAACATTATCAATACAAGTATAAATATCATTAATACAAGTATCCTCATCAATACAAGTATACATCATCAATACAAGTATCCTCATCAATACAAGTATACACATCATCAATACAAGTATCCTCATCAATACAAGTATACACATCATCAATACAAGTATCCTCATCAATACATGTATACACATCATCAATACAAGTATACATATCATCAATACAAGTATCCTCATCAATACAAGTATACACAATAGCAGCATACCCTGCAACACACAAGATCCAATTACGGGATGATCAATCCCTCTCACTTTAGGACATAGGTCCAAGGATGATACAATCCTGATCCGCTTACGGGATGATCAGTCCCTCTTGGTTTAAGACAACTCTCATGTCTATGGATGATGCAATCCAGATCAACTTACAGGATGATCAATCCTTATCACTTTAAGACATCTCACCATGTCTAGGGATGAGGCAATCCCAATCTATTTACAGGATGATTAGTCCTTATCACTTTAAGACATCTCACCATGTCTAGGGACGAGGCAATCCCAATCTATTTACAGGATGATTAGTCCTTATCACTTTAATACATCTCACCATGTCTAGGGACGAGGCAATCCCAATCTATTTATAGGATGATTAGTCCTTATCACTTTAAGACATCTCACCATGTCTAGGGACGAGGCAATCCCAATCTATTTACGAGATGATTAGTCCTTATCACTTTAATACATCTCACCATGTCTAGGGACGAGGCAATCCCAATCTATTTACAGGATGATTAGTCCTTATCACTTTAAGACATCTCACCATGTCTAGGGACGAGGCAATCCCAATCTATTTACAGGATGATTAGTCCTTATCACTTTAAGACATCTCACCATGTCTAGGGACGAGGCAATCCCAATCTATTTACACGATGATTAGTCCACTCAATCTCATTTAGGACTATCCTTCCTTTTGAAATTACTGGATTTACTGTCCAAGGATGATTTAATCCATTCAATTCATTTAGGACTATCCTTCCTTTCGGAATTACTGGATTTACTGTCCAAGGATGATTTAATCCACTCAATTCATTTAGGACTATCCTTCCTTTCGGAATTACTAGATTTACTGTCCAAGGATGATTTTATCCACTCAATTCATTTAGGACTATCCTTCCTCTTGGAATTACTGGATTTACTGTCCAAGGATGATTTAATCCACTCAATTCATTTAGGACTATCCTTCCTTTCGGAATTACTGGATTTACTGTCCAAGGATGATTTAATCCACTCAATTCATTTAGGACTATCCTTCCTTTCGGAATTACTAGATTTACTGTCCAAGGATTATTTAATCCACAACCGTACATTTAGGACCACGTCCAAGGATGACTCAATCCTAAACCGTACATTTAGGACCACGTCCAAGGATGACTCAATCCTCAACCGTACATTTAGGACCACGTCCAAGGATGACTCAATCCTAAACCATACATTTAGGACCACGTCCAAGGATGACTCAATCCTCAACCATACATTTAGGACCACGTCCAAGGATGACTTAATCCTCAACTGTACATTTAGGACCATGTCCAAGGATGACTCAATCCTCAACCATACATTTAGGACCATGTCCAAGGATGACTCAATCCTCAACCGTACACCAAGGACTTCATTCTCGAAGACATACGTCTACGACTCTTCTTTAGGACTGAAGTCCAGGGATGATCCAATCCCCTTAAATGTTCACCAAAAACTTCATTCTCGAAGACATACGTCTACGACTCTTCTTTAGGAATGAAGTCCAGGGATGATCCAATCCCCTCACATGTTCACCAAGAACTTCATTCTCGAAGACATACGTCTACGGCTCTTCTTTAGGACTGAAGTCCAGGGATGATCCAATCCCCTCAAGTCCACCAAGGACTTCATTCTCGAAGACATACGTCTACGGCTCTCTTTAGGACTAAAGTCCAGGGATGATCCAACACCCTCAAGTCCACCAAGGACTTCATTCTCGAAGACATACGTCTACGGCTCTCTTTAGGATGATGCAATCCTATATGTCCACCAAGGACTTAATTTTCGGAGACATCATGTCTACGGCCTCTTTTAGAATATATGTTCAAGGATGATGCAATCCTCTTGTCACCTTAGACCTTGTCTAAGGACAATCCACCAACCTCTCTGTCGGCATCACTAATATAGGTATCCTCATCATCGACCTCACTGTCGATGCAGGCAATCTCATCATGAGTTATCACATCACTCCCCCTTTCGAGGAGGGTCCTTCTGAACTATATTAAGTTTGTCTCAGAAAACTTTACTTGAGGTAGAGGTTTGGTTAGTACATCGGATCGGTAGAGGTTTGGTTAGTACATTGTTACAAATTCGAACTTTTGGTTCCTTTCTGCACCATATCGTCTGTGTATAGAAACAATATTCAACCTTGTAGCAAAGGTTGAGATCCTCATCACCCATGGTGATAATTAAGCTCATCAATTGATTATCGATCCTGGGTACCCATACAGAACCTGATTCACACTTCTTCTTTAATTACACCATTAAGAGAATGGTCTTATCTAGCCACTTGGAGCAAACATCTTATCATAATTCTCTTCCTCTTTCTAAGAGAATTTTCTAGCCACAAGCCTTCTATAGTGTGTTTTATTTGTAAATCCTTTTGTTTGAACATCCATCGCTTGTTCAGTGTTCATCATTCATCATGATATTTCCTACAAATCAAAATTAAGTACATGATTAGTAATACTTCATAATCATCAAATCATATTGACATGATAACCTATTATGCATACAGATATCATTTACATAGTTATGTAACTATTTTGACCAATACTTTGGCACAACACTTTCCCATATCCTGTATGCATACAGTGGCTATCTAGATGCCTTCCATCTCTACAAGAACATACTATTGAGAGTGTGCACAGCTCTCAGCATGTCAGCAAAGAGGTTTCATTCTAGACAAGCAACAATGGAATATTTGTCCAACTTACCAATCATATGCATATTAGTAGTATACTGTTCAATGCTCTATGAATGTTTACACTCGGCATGTTATATTCTAGGAATACAAATATGCATACAAGAAATATCATTTACTATTTCAAATAACAACTCAAATACTTATCTTTTATGTTTGTGTGGTTGCCTCCCACTTGATCTTCTATATGTCTTTTGAACTTCTATTCATTATGTACCACTGTGCATGCTCAAGTGTGCACTGGTGTCATCCTCATGATCTCATACACAGACATACATTCATTAGTATATTCTCAATATTATCAAAACATTCTAGTTATAAATAATCTTTGAAAATGTATAGTCATGATTATATATAATATTCAAGGTTTCAAGGAAGTCTTCTTTTACTTCTGCATATTCTTGTTTGATCATAGTACTCTTCTGGTTAATTAGATCATCAAGATAAGAGACATAATATGCATAAACCCTTGATTACTAACTTTATGAATAAGCATAACCAATCATACCAAGTATACTTATATAAGGGATCCTAAGGTAAGATTCTAACTTGTCATAGGAAAACATACCTGGATTAGTATACCTGCTTAGTTATGTACAACATACCTAAACAATCTCTTCAATGATTTAGAGATCCTGAGCTAGAACTTGCATGTCTCATAGGTTAAGAATAATATAACAAAGTCATACATACCTCGTAAGTAGAACAAAGATTATGGATGAGTCTTTGTCTTCATGTTGTCATGTTTTAAGGAGCTCGATTTGTGTTTTGTGATGTACCTGTATCTTGTTAGCAAACGACATCAACCTCATACAACACCATAATGCATTAGTACAATCATATAGCCCTAATCAATGAATGCCTTTGATCATTCACATGCATTCATATTGTTACTAGGGTGATAAGACAATTCTAACATTAATCAAGATTGTACTAATAATTAACATGAAGACAAACACATTATGAACTTAATCAAGAATCAAATTTGAAGACATACCTGAACCTCCTTAAGTCATACCTGTCGAGACTTCTTGTAGTCTTCTTATGTAAGGCCTTAGCCTCAACTCCCCCTGAAACTTGATTTGGAGCTTCATTAGGGCTTTCTAGAGAAACCCTAAAAATTCAATCTTTGACTTTCATGCTTCCGAATGGATGGAAGGATGTGTCTTGCTGAGCTGATCAAACTAGCATACTTCACTTTTGAAATCTCCAAAATTTGACCCCTCAAAATTGCCTTCGAAACTTCTGGATCTTCTCGACAGGAACCCGAACTAGGGTTTGATGAAGCCCACCCTTCTTTCCAATCAAAAGGTTCGATCCAAGGCTCTAAACTCTTATTTTTCTGAGGAGATTCCAGCCGTGATTACAGACTTCAAAAATTCCAACTTTTGCTGAAGCCTTAAATTCCGGAAGCCATGAATAAAGGTGCTCCAAAAATAATTTTGTTTTGACAGAAATATGCACCTGATTGTTTCTGCTATAACTCTGAAATTTTCGCTCCACAGGGTCTGAAAATTTTTTCTGCAGTAGCCTGACCTGTCATCTTTCCATCCTGACAGGTCTGATCTCAATTGGATTTTCTGAGAGAGAGTTATGCCAAGTGTCGCAACGTGACCTGTTTATGGGATAAAACAAAAGAGAGAACTTGTATGGCGTGCCACGTGTCACTATTTGAATTTCGGCCTCTGAAAACTTTTCTTGAGATAGATCTCCCTGTTATCTTTCCATCCTAACAGGTCTGATCTCAATTGGACTCTCTGAGAGCGAGTTATGCCAAGTGTCGCAACGTGACCTGTTTATGGGATAAAATAGGAGAGCGAACTTGTATGGCATGCCACGTGTCACTGGTTTACCTTCGGCCTCTGAAAACGTTTCCTGAGATAGTACAGTCTGTGCACTACCTGTTACTTTTTATGAAATTTCATTTGGAGCTTCCTAGCCCAAGTTATGACCTTTTTTCCAAGGTCACCTCATTTTGACTGAGATCTGGAAGAGGCAGAAACCCTAACTTGTACTGATCATAACTCATAAAGTACAATGAATCGGAGGGTTCCCTTCTGACACAAGGTACCTGGGGATGTTATCTTCGACCTGTAAACTTTTCAGACCCTGAAACATCGCAGAAATGGATTTATAGCAAAAGTTCCACGATGACTGGTTTTTTCTACATAAAACCCTAACCTTCAAATTGTCGTAAGTGCCATACCTTGCCTTCCTTCAGGTTAGCTATGATACCATGTTAATATTTAATATGCTAAGACAGAAAATAGCAGCATTACATTCCATTTCACAATAATAGTATATATAGGATCACTGAAGAAACAACAAGCATGGCATAAACACAAGAGACACAGATTTATCCTGGGAAACCCTCATGGGGTAGAAAACCCAGTAAAGCTTCCTTAATATAGATGACCAGCAATATACAAAGATGAAACCCTGAGACATGATCTCCTCCTACACAATAGCAGACCTCTCCTCCACAAGTGCGCTATCCTCAAGTGAGTGAGTGTGTCAAATGAGGAACACACCTCCTCTATTTATACACTACTCTTACATATCTTTTACACAAGTACACGTAGGCTCGTATTTAACCAATGGGTTAAATACCCCACTACAACTGAATGGGCCGACCCCTCTAGGGTGGTCTAATAATCCTTTGACCCACATAACACATACAGGGGCCGACCCCCACTGGGGAAGTCTAATGACCCGAGTTACCACATTCCGACGGAGGAATAAACATCTCCGGATATACAATAAGATCTTCATGGAGGAATGAAACATATCCTGAATAATAAAGTACAAATATAATATTCTTTGAAGTTACAATATCTCAACAAATACCTAGGCATTGTATCATAATGTGTTTCAATTCCTAAAGAGCCTAATATGGCCATGCCTTCTCATACTTGAGACAAAGATGGAAAACATAGCTTCCACATCCATGCATCTATTTGGAACCACTTTGTTGAAGTACGTAGCCAATAGAAATGCAATGTAAAATGAAAAAACTCATTAAATGACCCACAAAGCAAGAGACTCTGAGTCATATTTGAATTCGCTGAAACCTAAAATGCATACTTGTCACACTGCAAGATATTCTTGGTCACTTCCAAGATGCAAGAGCCTCTAAACAACTTTTGAAAAATGAATGCTTACCAGATCCTTTTCGGCCTCAAACGCCTCGACAATGAATGGAATAGCTCAGCCTGGAATGAAATGCTCGCCAAATCCTTCTGAGCATGGTCTCCTATCTTCTCGCGTTTTGTTGTTGTGAGCGTCTTGTACGTTGGCCATTTATAGTTTGTACTTTGGCCTTGTTTTTAATAGATTTTGGGTCTTTTAAATATCAGGTTGAGTTGACATTTAGAATCGCCTTATATTTTACTATTTTAAGGAAAGTCTCATTCATTACATATTGTTTTTGTTTTCTCCTTTTAAAAGTTTGCTTAGTAAGGGAGTGTGTAATTTTTTCACACGGGGGTCAATTTTGCGAAATCATCCACCAGGAACTTATGGCTAGTGCATCCGGCTTGAACCTTCCTAGACACACTTCCAGGACTCCCCAGAACCCAGTTTTGTTGCACGGTTGGAATTCTATGCCCCCGGTAGGTATCGAACAGGTGTCCCTGAAGGCCTTTTGGATGTGAGACAGAACGAGCCATAGAATGATGACCGTGGATGGGATCAAAAAACTGTTGACTCCGTTGGATTCAGGACATTGGGATAGTGCTATGGGTGCCCCTCTCCTCCAATCCCATGGCTGAGGTGTCATGTTGTAGGTCCATTTTGGAAAGTAGGGTTTTGCTCAGTAAGGGAGTGTGCAATTTTTTCACATGGGGGTCAACTTCGCAAAATCATCCATCGGGCACTTATGGCTAGCGTTCCTAGTTGGATCCTTCCTGGACACACCTCCAGGACTCTTTGGAACCTGTTTTTGTTGCACAGTTCGAATTCTATGCCCCCGGTAGGTATCTAGCAGGTGTCCTTGAAGGCCTTTTGGATGCGAGATGAAACAAGCCATAGAATGAAAACCGTGGCTCGGATTGACAAACTGTCAACTCCGTTGGAATCAAGACGTTGGGATAGTGCTAGGGGTGCCCCTCTCCTCCGGTCCCATGGCCCAGGTGTCATATTGTAGGTCCATTTTTTAAACTAGGGTTTTGCTAAGTAAGGGAGTGTGCAATTGTTTAACACGGGGGTCAACTTTGCGAAATCATCCACGAGGAACTTATGGCTAGCGCTCCCAGTTGGAACATTCATTGACACACTTGCAGGACTCCCCGAAACCCGATTTTATTGCACGGCTGGAATTCTATGCCCCCGGTAGGTATCGAGCAGGTGTCTTTGAAGGCCTTTTGGATGCGAGACAGAATGAGCCATAGAATGACCATCGTGGCTCAGATTGACAAACCGTCACCTCCATTGGAATCAGGATGTCACGATAGTGCTAGGGTTTCCCATCTCCTCCAGTCCCATGGCCCAGGTGTCATCTTGTAGGTACATTTTTGAAACTAGGGTTTTGCTCAATAAGGGAGTGCAATTTTTGAACACGGGGGTTAACTTTGAATTTTTTTTATTTTGATTCTAGAACTAGAAATTCAAAGAGTGGCAATCAAACCTACTGCATTGCACCCTTGGTATATTTCTATGTCCTTAGTGTGCCACATCATTTAACAACTCCTTAGTGTTCCACTATATTTGGATTTTGAGTAATTAATGCCATTTTTAAGAATTCAAAGATCAAGAGGTTGTTGACATGGAAAATGGGTATGATGACATGACCAAGGTCGAGAGGTTGTTGACATGGCAAATGGACATGGTACAATGGAAAGATGTTGGCAAATACAATGGAATAGTTTGAAGACATTGATTAGTATGATGGTGACATGGGTTGATAATATGGATGATGCATTGATGACAAAATCTTGATGACAAAGCATCGATGACATACTAGCAAGTAGCAAGCATGGAGGACTTAAAGACAAGCAAGCATGATAAGCCATCATTGATGACAAGGTACATTTGTGGGAATTGGAGCCATTGGAACTCCTGATGGGCCAAATGACCCATTCTGTGGTCATTTGTGGCTTAATGGGGTCATGAATCCCACACAAATTTTGAAGAAGCCTTCAAGCATGCTCATAACGTTAATGAAGTCTTTGTCTTGGTGAAATTGGGCCCTTGGTCATTTGGTGGTGTTTGTGGTCTTGCAACCTTCACAGGCTACATATTGTGGTCATGATGTTGTTGAAGCCCACAAGATTTGAAGAATCCCATGAACATGAATAAGCCCCAACTCATTATGGTAAATCCATTATACCTTTAAGGAACTTGAATGATGACATGGCATATTGTAGCTTGGTGCACATGACTGATTTTGATGACATGGATCCCTTTTTTAAACCCTTCAAATTTCATGTGGAAGCCCAAACTTGTGACAATGTGGGCATGCATATGAAATTAAAAATAAATAAATAAAGAATAAATTGAAGCAAGGTTGGCTCCAAATCACAATGAACAACCATTACATCATCGTTTGTATCAATCAAGAACATTCAATTTTAAATACATTTTCATATGAGGATAATCCATCCCTTTTACAAACATACGACCATGAACATCTTATTTTATTTCATCAAAACAACATTATCAAGGAATATCATTAAACTAGTTAGGTAGTTCATTTTCCATGGTTTCTGCATGATTACTTTTGCATTATTACGGGTGGAAAATGGATGCACACATGAGGATGCACACATGAGGATGCACACACACATAGGTTGATGGTTGTAGGTGTTAATTGTATCAAGATGAATAACCAAAGATGAACCCTTGGAGTTCACAAAAAATAAACACAATTTTAAATTAAATATCAAATTAGCATGCATCTGCTAAGTTTGTTGAACTGTTGAAAGATATTATTAGTTTTTTCCATTAAGATAATGTTTTCATAACACAATGGTGAGATGTTACTTGATCAATGCAATAAATGTAAGAGAATAAATATTCCTTAAAATGTAATTATATAAATTTCAATAGCATAATTTATCAATTTGTGGAAGAGATAAATCTGTTGGAGCAATATTGTACCTTAGTACCTTAATCATTAATTAAATTATGATTATTTGGTGCTAATATAGTTAATAATGCCTCCTAGGTGTGAATATGGTTATTATAAACTGGTTAGAATTTGCATAGGATAGTGTGAACAATATTACTTGGTTTGGGCCAAAGAGGTGGTCAAACTAGCTGTTAGGCATGTTTATCCAAGCATTTATTGCCCCAGCATGCTTAAGACACCCTTATCCCCTGTTTTAAGGAAGTTGTTTTGACCAAGGGTTCCCATACAATGAACCTAGTCATTTATCCCATTTTTTGTTGTTTTTGGCCTATCTTAGCCCACCTAACTTCCACCAAACCATCTCCTTCACATGTGTGAGCTCCATCTTAGTTCCCCATGCTTACCCAATGTTCACATGCACAATTCGAATATGTTTGGGTTATTTTGCAAACCATTTGGTCAACCTAGGAGGGATTGGGGTAAATCTAATCTAGCTAAGTGTGGACACTCCAAGTGGATATTTTTATTCCTATTTTGTATATAAGGATGAACCAATCTATTTAATAAGGTTGGATAGTTAATAATATCTCAATATTTCAGCTATGAGGAATCCATGGTAGCTAGATCCTTTTGTGTCATAGATTTTACATGGTATCAGAGCTCTTGGAGCTACAATTCGAACTAGAGACTGTCTTAGTGGTGTACCAGAAGTAGTGGAGAAACCACAGAAGTCCCTGGAACCATTGCATTGAAGCCATTGGAGAAATCCATTGGAGTCTATCCAAGGTGTGATGCTCTCCTAAATGTACCCACTATCAAACAAAATTTGAATCTGTTAAGTGTATATCCCTCCTGAGTGTTGAGAGTTTTCATTTGCAGGTTTTCAAGACCACCATTGTCACCCAGTGCGCAAGCAGCAGAAGAAGATGGAGCCACCTCACCCAAATTTGCTCACTCCTTTCAACTATTTTGATTGAAAGACTAAAATGGTGATTTTGCTAAGATCCAAGGGTCTTTTCAAGATCACAATGGGCATAGAGGTTGATTCAAACTCTGCTATGGACAAATCAATTTTTTTTAACAGAATGGATGAATCATTCGGCCTCCTTTGCCTTAGTATTTCGAGAGACCTCCCGTTTCATGTGGAAAGTATTGCTACACCCAATGAAGTTTGGCTCAAGCTTGAGTCTCTATTTGGGAATACTGATGAGATGAGAGGGTATCAACTTGAGAATGAGTTGATCTCGATGAGTCCGAGCAATTTCGAATCCATCCAGGATTTCTTCACCAAGTTCAAGAGCTTGGTCTTGCAAATCAAGCAATGTGGTATTGAAAAGAAGGAATAACAATTGATCTTGTCCATTCTCTCAAGACTAGGTCCTGAGTACTCAGTTTTTGTCTCTACATTCAACTCCACAAAGCTCACAGTTAGAAACTGGAAGATGACATCTTTGGATGATTTCATGGAGGTGCTAACCCAAGAGCAAGACAAGTTGGCCTTGATGGGCACCATCAAGCGAAAAGACCAAGTACTTGCAGCTGGAGATTCGAAAAATGGAAGAGGCAAGCAAAAACCCACGGGGCCGAAACCACAAGAGAAGAATAAGGATGAAGGACCCAAATCTAGTTATGGGGGTTTGAATCCTGTCAAAGACAAAGGAAATAAGAAGGAGAAGACTAAGTGCATCTATTGTCAAAGGGGCTTTCATCTAGAGAGCTCATGCATGAAGAAAACCATAGACATGATGATCCATCTCCTACAGAAAAATAACATTCCCCTTCCTGAAAGTTCCAAGAAGAAAGAAAGCATTTCCAAAGAAATGGAAAGGTGCCATGCTTTGGTGGCTAGTACATCTCAGTCATCCTTGTCCATAATTGATTTAGTTGCCTCAAGGAACATGGATTCTTCAAGAGATTCATTCTGTTAAAACCCAAAAGGTGCTCACCATCTCATCTCCATCATTACATAACTCATTTGTCTATATTTCCTACCATATTTTCCTCCCAAACCTTAAAAAACCATTAAAAAGCCACCAAAAAGGCTAAAATACCCCTTTTCCCCCCAAAATAATTTAAATTTCCTCCAAAATAGCAAAAACCCTCTAAAAGGGCCCTAAATTTTCAAAAATCAAATAAAAGGGAATAAAAAATATAAAAAGAGAGGAAAATAGGGAAAAAAGAAGCAAAAACCCTATACAATTGACCTAAACCATATGGTGCCAAAAACCATGGGTCAACACTCCACCACTAAAAAACTATAAATAGGTGATGGAGGCTCCCCATTTCACATCCACAATCTTCCCTATCCTCACTCTGCCAAAATCACTCTTGAAACCCTAGCTTACCATTTGAGTGCCCCTTTTGGCCCATTATTCAAACACCTTGGAGAAGGGGAAGGAACCCATTGGAGCACGGAAGCAACCCTCCTGGACTACTGCAAGAGCTCCACCAACCTCAACACTTGAGGTCAATTTAATACAAAAGGAAAATCTTTATCATCTTGTCATTGTTTTTTATTTCTGTTAATGCTCATGCTAGGTTAAATTTCATACTGTTTTACTGCTTTAAATTACTATTTATTGAACTACTACTAAGGAGGCCCTTCTCCTTAGTAGGTGCTCATTTGCACAAGCTAGGGTAAAAACCCTAGCTATGCATTCTCTACTATTGCTCCTTACAGTGGTCCCTCCATTCGCATGGGAGATGAATTAGAAATCTCTGCTCATGGCATTGAGAAAATCTCTATGGAGAATGGGTATTTCAGCAATGTGCTATATGTACCTGATATTGCAGCCAACCTACTATCTGTATTGTTAGGCAGAAATATTGTCCTTTGATTCTGTTGTAGTATTTTCCCAACCATTTAATTTGTCAATCCGAGGTTCATAGGCTTACGAAGCACACGCAAAATATAAGCAAGATTGAATTTGAATTAAGCTAATCTAACCCCCCCTTGCTAATGGCTAATTGCTAATCTAATTCCCCCTTATGCCGAAACACACAAATGCTAATCTAATGCTGGAAGCTAAAACGCACTGCTGAAAGTAAATTGCATAAAAGAAAGACAACATATGAAGAGCAACGAGACAACACATGTGAGATCACATTAACAATAAGGAAAACTTAATTTACATCACACCAATCATGAAAGCATCAAAACTAAGATTATGAACAAAAGCTAAGAATCCCCTTCTCCATATTACAAAGTCAAAACTAACTTGTACAATCTGAGACTAATCTTCTCCTAATCTACTCTCTAATCTATGATGGAATATTTAAGCCCTCCAAATTGTTCATTCTGCTACCAAAAGTTGACACAGGAATAATGGATTTCTAGATAAAAACATGTTGTCTTCTTTCAACCTTTCTTTCCCTCTATAGACTTAGTGCCAACTTCTACCAATATCTAGGTTTGCAGTATATCCTTGTGCCTATTAGCATAGCCATATGATACTACTCATATCGCCTTTGTTGCTGCTTTCTGAGCTTCTGCGCAAGAAAGGAAGGTCTACACCATCCTATCAATACTTTCACTCTTAAATCATCTTCCTTTCATTGAAACTATCAGGTTAAATCTAGATCTTCCATTCTTGCTGCTCCATTCAAGTCCCTTGGCAATGACCATGGTGGTGTTTGTGAATTTCTCTTTGGAGATTTTGAAGTATGCCCCATAAGTATCGATCTGCTCCTGCTATTGCCGAACGACTGCTCCACTCTATAATAGATGATTACATAAATTTCTCTGAGGAGAACGAGAAATCGAACCCCCAACTTGTGATCTGTAACAGCTGAAACACAACTGTAACTACTAACAAATTTCATAATGTCAAACACATCCGTAACTATAGATCTGGAAATTACATGTTTAGAGAGCCGGATGTATATCACAAATCTCGACTTTGTTTGGCGATTTCTTCAGGCTTCAGGTAATTGAGACCGTTACGCACAAAACCCATGTCCCAGATTTTTGAGATTCATTTCCATCCGCTTGCAAATCAAGACACGAATCAAGGTGTTCTTATCTCACATGCGTTTTTGCAGGTGATTTCGTGGAATTGGAATCCCAAAGAACTCGCGTGATGATTTGCATGAGCTGTGCGTGATCTGAGGCTTCCACATCAATGGTTGGGTCATAAGTGAGTGACAGCAATCAATGGGGAAATAGATCTCAAACTGACTAACGGGTTGTGTGGTTTTCTCAAAGAGTAGGCAGTTAATCACAATAAAGCTCTGAATCAAAATGATACACCCTCAAATGATAAATGGGATTTTAGTTTTCCAACAACCGGTAGAAAAATATCTTTGTGCAATTCAACGTACAAGTGGATCCCCATAATCTCGCTCGATGGGGATCTAATGCAACGACCAACGAATAGTGGAGTGTGGGTGATTTCCTAGCTTCTAGATAGATAGATACTGAGCCAAGCACAAATTCCCACGACATGGTTGATTTCAACAATAACCAAGATCCTAGATTGTGAGAAAAGGTATCCACGAATGAATCGAACTTAGTCCAATTGGCGACCTGACAAGATATGCCAAGATTTTTGTTTTAATTCCTCCCTTTCTCTCGCTTAAGCTGTTTGGAAACTAACCTAAGAAAGGACTGGGATTTATCAATTAATTTGTTTTGTTGCTTGCTATCATAGATCAGGGAGAATACCACCAAAGCATTTTCTTATTTTGTCGTTGCTGTATTGCAGGTTTTTCTTCTAGATCGAAGGATTTTTCAAGTGTCGAAGGTGGAGATAGTGTGTGAAATGCTGAAGGATAAATGCTCTGCTTCATTCTAGATTTGCTATTGCTTTTACAGGGTTATTTGTTGCCACAGGTTTTAGCATGCCAAATGCGATTCGCAGTTCAACTGATTGCAGGCGCGACATAGTTTTAGCTAGTGGTCTCAGTTACAGCTACATCTATTATAGCTTATGTATAATTTCAGCGACTATTTGTTTTAGTTTAGAATGAATTAACCATGTGAATTTTGCAGGCCAGTTTTATTTTACAAATTGAAAAAGTTTTAGCAAATGGAGATAAATGATTTACAGATTAAAGATGAAATCGATTAGTCATAATTGGAAACATTAATTTATTCTTTCTTGAAAA
This sequence comes from Larix kaempferi, assembly GCA_027924585.1. Classification (NCBI taxonomy): domain Eukaryota; kingdom Viridiplantae; phylum Streptophyta; class Pinopsida; order Pinales; family Pinaceae; genus Larix; species Larix kaempferi. Next base: position 490,598 of record BSBM01000597.1, on the reverse strand, counting down.
TGTTAGAAAACATCCTACTTTCTGATCCTCAGATTGCACAAAGCACGGAGGAGAGCATACTTATTGAAAACTAAAAATAAAATCCTACCTACTCTATGCTAATTAAAATTTAGAAAACAGTTACGTGTAGTTAAATATCCAATGTAGCCATTCACGTAACAACAATAAAAACATGTTCTGTGTCAATTTTGCAAATAGAAAATGGGGATAAACAGAAATGTGTGAAATTAGTTGCTGTGACTGTGAATTAACTAGAAAAAAAAGAAAAACTAAATTGTCTTAACCTGGTACTTGCTTGAAACCATCGTTCGATAAGGCTTTCATATGCATAGTTTTCACTCCTCAAATCATGGTGCAACTCCTCATTGTCCTCCTCGACCTCTTGCTCGCATACTTGTTCGTCATCAAATGTGCAGGATTCTTCGTATGTTAATTCTTCATTTGTTTATGGAGGAGTAATTAAGCTCTCGGCTACTTTCAAGATCTCCTCTTCGTGAGAAGAGGAGATCCGTACTTTTGCAAGGATCTGAGTGAGTTGTTCCAAGCTTAAACTCATTGTTAAATCATTTTGAAAAATGGATTCTTACAACACCTAAATCTAAATGAAAAATAAAATAAAAACACTCCAGGAAAAAAAAAAACATTACTCTTCACAGCTACAAAAAACACACTTGCAGGAATTGAAATTTAAACTACCACACTTGCAGGAATTGAAATCTACACTACCACACTTGCAAGAATTGAAATTTACACTACCACACTTGTAGGAATTGAAATCTACACTTCAATCCATTCTGCATCCCCGCCAATGGCGTCAAAATGTTAGGCGGAAATATTGTCGTTTAATTCCATTGTAGTATTTTCCTAACCATTTAATTTGTCAATCCGAGGTTTGTAGGCTTACGAAGCACACGCAAAATATATGCGGGATTGAAGTTGAATTAAGCTAATCTAACCCCCCCCTTGCTAATGGCTAATTACTAATCTAATTCCCCCTTAAGCTGAAACAAACAATTGCTAATCTAATGCTGGAAGCTGAAACACACTACTGAAAGTAAATTGCATAAAAGAAATACAACATATGAAGAGCAATGAGACAACACATGTGATCTCACATTAACAATAAGGAAAACTTATTTACATCACACCAATCATGAAAGCATCAAAACTAAGATTATGAACAAAAGCTAAGAATCCCCTTCTCCATATTACATAGTAAAAACTAACTTCTACAGTATGAGACTAATATTCTTCTAATCTACTCTCTAATCGATGATGGAATATTTAAGCCTTCCTACCATTTAATTACATCAGATGCATTAATTAATCACTTGTTGGTTAATTCTATGTAATAATTGAGGAAATTGCCATTGTGTGGTCCACAAGGCAACGTGGGAGGATAAGATTCCATTCAAGGTGTGATCTACAAGCTACCTAGGCCACTTGGGATCTTTCCTAAACACTTCTGGATAATATTTAGGAAGGAGGGCGCATTTGTGAAGAAAGCTGCTGCTTTTACTACTTTTTCCCCCGAAGAAAAGAGCTAGTCAACCTAGGAAAGTGTTTTTTACACCAAAATTTTTTCTTAACACCATTTCCACTCAAATCTTGTATTTGGCATTTATTTTGGCTATATTTCACCTTTAGCTCACTAATTAAAGAATTCGTGAGCTTTTGAGCAGATTTGGAAAGCCAACTTGCCACCTAAGGGGGATGGGTAGTTTTAGAAAGTCTGGTGACTAGGAGATTCTTTTGGCATCTTTAGCCATTCAAATTATTGCTGTAATGTTATTTAATAATAGCCTACAACATTCATATGTTGGCTTATGTAATTATTGTTCATGAGAAGTAATACATAAATCTATTCTTGTGCATTATTTTTGTGCCTTTGACCAGTTGTGTGAGATTTTTCATATGAGAGAGTGTAATTTCTTGGAGAGTTCTTGGATGTGATCTGATTTTCACATGGTATCAAATCCATCAAGCTATTCCTTTCATCTATTGATTGTCTTGCAGGATCCAACATTCTCAGGAAGGGTGCATTGATCAATTCACCGGGTGAATTCTATTCTTTGCAGGGCACATTTTGGAATCCATAAGTGTTCTAATTTCAGTCCAAAAGTTATATCAGTTGCAGAAATGGATCATACACGGCAGATCATCATTACTTATTTCAATTATTTTTATTGGAAAGCACAGATGGAGATTCTACTGAGGAGCAAAGGGATCTACAGGGTGACCATGGCAATAGAAGTTGAGCCAACTTCAGCAGTGGAGAAATCTAAATGGCATAAGTGAAGGGATGAAGCCTATGGGCTGTTATGTCTCACTACATCTAGAGAGCTCTTATTTCATCTTGATGGCCTCACTTCACCCAATGAAGTATGGCTGAAACTTCAAGAATTGTTCGGTAAAACCGATGAATTGAGAGGCCACCAATTGGATAACGAGCTAGTCTCTTTGAGTCCGCAAAATTTCGATAATCTACAAGACTTATTTTCCAAATTCAAGTCTCTTGTATTGTAGCTGAATCAATGTGGAATAGACAAGAAAGATGAGCAATTAGTTTTGGCCATTCTCTCCAAGCTTGGCTCAGACTATTCAATTTTTGTTTCCACCTTCCATTCCACCCGGAAAGCAATTAAAAATTGGAAGAGCCCGTCACTTTCAGAATTCATGGAGTGTTTAACTAAAGAACAAGAAAATCTAGTCTTAATGGGAGCCATTAAAAATCCATCCAAAGACCATTGTCTAAATTTTGGAGACTCAAAGAATTCGAAAGGCAAGAAGAAAGGCAACTTCAAGAAGCCCACCGGTGAGCGAAAAGACAAGTAGAATTTTAATGGAGAGCCATCAAACTTCAAGAAGAATGAGAGGACAAAGTGCACTTATTGCAGGAAGGGATTTCATCCCTAAATCTCTTGTATGAAGAATACCATCGACCAATTAACTCAGGCATTGGAGAAATCCAACATCCCTCTCCCAGACAGCGCAAGAAGGAAGGATGGAGGATCAAATTCCGATGACAAAGAGACAGTTCATGCACTGATGACCGGCACTTCCCAATCTTCATCATTCATCATTGATTACGGTGCTTCAAGACACATGGTGTCTGCAAGTAAGTATTTTATTTCACTTGACTCTTCCAGTGGTCCGAATACTGTATTGGGAGACAATTCTGAAACTTCTAGCAAAGGCAAAGGTACCATAGATCTCGAGTTTGGGTCATTCAATAATGTTTTATGTGTCCCTGGACTTGTTGCAAACCTACTATCAATCTATCAGATGACCCATACAAGGCTTCCCAAGAGAGTCACCTTACCCCCAATGATGTTGAGATAGCATAAATTTCAACAGGAAAACTTATTGCATTTGGTACTGCTGACCACTGTTCTAGAATCTACAAGTTTTCTCATTTTGTGCCAAACTCCTAACCTTCTACTCTACTGACCCATGCCAATGAGTCCAGCAAGCTATGGCATGAAATATTTGGCCACCTAAACTACAAATACATTTCCCAACTTCATGAGAAAGAGATGGTTATAGGGCTGCCCAATATCAAATTTTCCAAAGGTGTCTGTCAATCCTGCATCCTAGGAAAACACCCTGAGCACAAGTATGGGAGATCTACCACTGAGAGAACCACTGCACCATTGGAACTTATACACACTGATATATCAGGTCCATTTCGTCATGAGTCATTGAATTAAGCAAAATACATTCTCACATTGATAGATGATTTTAGCAGGTACTGTTGGGTTTATTTCGTCAAGCTTAAATCAGAAGTTTTTGGGTTTTTCAAGCTATTCAAAGCCTTAGTTGAGAATCTATCTAGTAGGCATATTAAAGTGTTAAGGTCTAATAATGGTGGTGAGTATGTGAAATCATAGTTTCAGCAATTTTGTGCTTCATCGAGCATACAGATGCAGCATACAGTTCCATATACACCTCAGCAGAATGGGGTTGCTGAGAGAAAGAACATATCTCTTAAGGAGATGGCCACATGCATGCTTGAGGTAAAAGGTTTGTCTCCTAAGCTATGGGATGAAGAAATAAATTGTGCCACCTATATTCAGAACATAGTGCCACACAAAGCTCTCAAAGGTATCACTTCTTTCGAGGCTTGGACAGGTAAAAAATGGATATCTCTCATTTCAGGATTTTTGGCTCAAAGGCTTGGGCTAGGATTCCAATTAAGAAGAGGAGGGCTATGCAAACCCAAATACAACTATGTTTGTTTTTTGGATATTCAAAGGACTCCAAAGCATATAAGTTGTTGAACATGAAAACTCATAAAACATTCATCGAAAGAAGTGTGCAGTATGAGGATGAACCCTCTCAGAGCGCAAAAATTGGAGACTCATCTTCATCGCGGACTGAAGAAAAAGTAAGTGATGTTGTTGATACTTTTGATTATGATATTTCTGATGATGAAGATCAATTTATTGCAGATTTAAACTCACCTACAAGGCCTAAGTGGGCTACAAAAACTTTGCAAGCATCAGGTGAACTAGTAGGCAACCCTCAGGACCAAAGGAGGACTAGATCACAGTTTGAGACTTCTCTCAATGTGAATGATCCTTATCTTTATGAAAAGTGCTATATGATTATAGATTATGATCCACAAACATATGAGTATGCCTCACATGATCCTAGATGGAAGATTGCTATGGATGAGGAGTTTCATTCATTGTAGAAGAATCAAACTTGGGAGCTAGTCAAGCTCCCCACAGGCAGAAAGTTGGTAAGATGCAAATGGATTTATAAGACTAAATCTGCAGTGGATGGTACATCCATTAAGTACAAAACAAGGCTGGTAGAAAAGGGGTATTCTCCAGTCCAAGGACTTTATTATAATGAAACATTTGCACCGGTAGCTCAAAAAGACTCCATTAGACTAGTTTTGGCAGTGGCACCTTCCAAGCGGTGGGAAGTACATCACATGGATGTGAAAAGTGCTTTCCTCCATGGGGATATTGAAGAAGAGATATATATGCAGCAGCCACAGGGGTACACATTAGATCCAAACCTTGTTTGCAGGTTGAAAAAATATTTGTATGGACTCAAGCAAGACCCCAGGGCTTGGTATGCAAAGATGGACAGTTTTTTGTTGTCACAATCCTATGTTTGGTGTAAATCTGATCCAAATTTTTATATGAATTTTAGTGATGGTTTTATTATGTTAATAGTGATGTATGTTGATGATTTGCTAATCACAAGTGATAGCACTGAACAAATAGCATCTCTTAAGACCACGATGCACCAAGCATTCTCCATGAGTGACTTGGGAATTCTCAAGCAATTTTTGGGGCTTGAAATTTAACAAACAAAAGAAGGTACCAAGGTATGTCAGTGAACGTATGCTTATGATATGTTGAAGAAGTTTAAGATGGTTGATTGCAAGCCTTCTAAGACTCCATTCCTTTCTGGAGTTAGAATGGAAGAAGCAGAATCTACACCGCTTTTTGACAGTACACTCTATAGACAGTTGATTGGCAGCTTACTCTACTTGACTCACACTCGTCTAGATCTTGCATATGCTGTGAGTGTGGCATCTAGATACATGGATCAGCCACACGAGTTACATTGGAGGGCTTCAAAAAGAATCCTTCATTGTGTGCAGGGCACAAAGAGTGATGGGATTCACTATGTGGCAGATTCGAGCTTAGATCTCTTGGGTTTCACAGATTCGGATTGGGTTGGTGATAGCCTTGACAGGAAATCCACATCATGACTTGTTTTCATGCTTCGAGGTGGCCCTGTTTGCTGGTCCAGCAAGTAACAAAATGCCATAGCACTATCTTCAGTGGAGGTAGAGTACAGAGGAGCAGTGAATGCTGCTACACAGTGTGTCTGGTTGTAGGGGATTTTGTCTGAGTTTGAAATTTCCTTAATTACTCCTACTGTCTTTTATTTTGACAACCAGAGTTCCATTAGAATTTCATGTGATCGAGTATAGAGGAAGAGGACCAAGCAAATAGAGATTCATATGCACTACATCATAGGACTAGTGCATGACCAGATCATAGATTTGTAGTATTGCCCCACAGGTGAGCAAACTGTAGATATCTTCACCAAGGCTTTCACAGAGAAGGAATTCAGCTATCTTAGATCACTGCTTGGGATGGTTGGACATGTGGTGGAGTGAAGGTTTGATCAGCAACCTTTCAATTTTGATATGTCCATGTTTTGAGGGAATGTTTTTCCCATGAGGTTTTCCTTCTATCCTTGTTTTGTGGACCGACAGTATTTTGTACGGGGTGACCAAGTCTTGTTACTGGGCCCTTAGCATTTTTTATATATTCTGATATTTAGATCATTCAAGTCAAACTTAAGAGGGGGTTTTGGAATATTTAAGCCTTCCTACCATTTAATTACATAAGATGCATTAATTAATCACTTGTTGGTTAATTCTATGTAATAATTGAGGAGATTGCCATTGTGTGGTCCACAAGGAAACATGGGAGGATAAGATTCCATTCAAGGTGTGATCTACAAGCTACTTAGGCCACTTGGGTGCTTTCCTAAACATTTCTGGATAAGATTTAGGAAGGAGAGTGCATTTGTGAAGAAAGTTGTTTCTTTTACTGCTTTTTCCCCCAAAGGAAAGAGCTAATCAACCCAGGAAAGTGTTTTTTGCACCAAAAACTTTCCTTAACACCATTTCCACTCAAATCTTGTATTTGGCATCTATTTTTGCTATATTTCACCTTCAGCTCACTGTAGTGCCCCTCTATCCGAAAGGGCACCGAAGTTCTACATCTTGAAATTAAGTATTGTAACCAGCTCCTACATAGTTGTTTTTCTTTATTATTCATTTCAATAATAAATAAGTATCATTATGCTTTTATTATGCTAATTTTCTGCATGATTTTAGTGATTAGAAAATGTCTAGTATCATACAGTGCACCTGCATATAGTAATTTTAACAACATACATATAATTGTAATTTCTTGCATAATACTCAGTATATTGAAATATAAATCATTTTTCTAACTACCAGTAGAATACCTGGACCGATGTAGGTTGTAGATTGTCCCCTTGCTCATGTAGTCTTTCTCGTCCAAGCTTTTGCTCCCGCAGACTTTCCGTTCCAAGCCTTTATACCAAAAAAAAATGGATGAACCACCCTACCAACTAGCTCTTATCGTGCTGGCCCTAGGAAACCGACGGGTTTCCTAGCCCCCAAGCCCACAAACCAATAATCCCGACAGCAGCTTTTCTTAGAACCTTTCCATAGCTCAATAGTAATTTTTCCTCGAGTTTACCCCACCTCATTCTTTGAGTTTCCCACCTCCTCAAAGCTTTGAGTTATCCCTCTCCTTGGCATTCCTCCTTTTCATCAAAATACTAAGTGTACTTCTCCCAAAAGAAAACCAACAACCCCCCCTCATCTCCGTGAAACCATTGCTTTATAGATCCATTTTCCTCCTCCACTTGCCTTCCCGTTTACTCCACCGCCCTCCATAAGAACCCTCGAGCCCCCAAAACACTAAATTGATTGCTTGTTTTACAATCCAATTCATAAATAAATATTATTTTATAGTACTTCTTTTCTCGAGCAGTTCAATGGTATTAAGACTAGTTAGGTTGGATTTGATGGGTTGAATGTACATTATTTAATGATTCTTGAAATATTCAATTTAAGACATTCACGAAGCGGTGGATTCAATATTAGTCTTATCCTCCATTTAATATGTTGATTAAAATAATACTTAAATACTATCATGTTGACCCTTTCAAATTTGAAGTGGTAGTTTGTTTTAATTATAAATATATATAAAAATCCAATCTCAGATCGGTTGTCTGACATGACAGTAATTTATGAATGTAAATTTAATTGAGTTTTATCTTAACCTCCCTCATTTAATAATTTAATAATACTCCTTTCTCGTTTCATAACAATAATTTAATTAATTTAAGAACTCAAACATGTTCACTTACCCACTTATGATTTCTTTCATTCCAATAAGGACACATTATCATTATTAACATTAGTTAAATAATAATAATAATAATATTAAATAATAATAATAATAATATTGAATAATCATAATAATAATAAATATTAATGGTGATTTAAGTACTTTAGCACTAATCTAACATACTTAATTAATAATGAGTACGTTAGTACTAATCTAACATACTTTCATTGATAAACGAAGTACTCTTAAGGGTTTAATTAATCAATATTAACAATTAGATAGTACATGCTTCCAGCATTAATGTTTATCTAGTATACTTCATATTTCCGATACCTTCACTTAATGAGAATTACAATTGGCGGCAATTATATTCTTTACAATGTTTACATATAAGACTAATTAACTTATTTTATACATAAGCAAATTGATCATCTATTACTCATGTCGTTTACCCAAACCTTAACTGAGTTATCTATGACAACTTATAAAATTGTTAAATATTGATAAGTATGTCGTAAACTGATACTATCACACATGTACAAAATGGGAATGCGTGGCCAGCGTATGCACAGGTCTGACAGGTACTATACACATACATCATATTTCCTATGCTTAACAGCTAACTAATACTAATAATACTTCATGCAAATAGAACAAGTATATTACATTTATCATAACATTACTAAAACATCATTGGTTATCTTCTGAGTTTATAAGATTTTATTTAATTATTTTTATGATTACATCAGTTCAATCAATCAAGTACAAGGAAATGTACCTACTACCACTAACTCAAGATCAAGGAATACCCAACACTCAACAGTACTAACTAAAATAGCCTCCCATCCTAACCTACGTCCGCATCCTCCCTATCCTTCCTCTGCTAGTACAAAAGTGGATGTCAGCTATACTGACCTAGCCACATAGAACGTGAGAGTGGTAGCGTCGGCTAACTAGCGAACCTAACCTCTCCTAGCAGGCATCCGACCATCGTCATCACAACAACTTGGGGAGCGTGTCTCAACACGGCCCTCCCACGACCTCGGGTATCATAGAAACATAGGGTGGGCAATACATCCATCCCTCTCAGCATACTGGGTCTACGCCGTTATCAACTCATACTTTGTTTCTCTTGAGATTATTGGTTTGTGTCATCGTATCATCAACTTTGGTAAACAAGGCTCTCTGCAAAATAGGTACTATACCATACTTCGTATCAAGCATCCTGCTATTACATAGCCCCGATGTCCTGCAGATTAGTACTTTGCAGCCATACATTTATCACAATATTTCCATTCTATCATCGTCTTATCTGTATTGTCAACATCATTTATTTCATCACATAAAATCATTAAATCGATCACAGCATAAATACCACATCATACATATCACATTTCATCCAGGACGATTATTAAACATATACTATCATTATGAAATAAAAGAATCTCGTGATAACTACAACATAGTAACCACATAAACCAAATAACATCATGAGGATGGTAACATCATAACATCATAACCGTAGTATCGGCATGGACACAGTAACATCCTAAACATAGTAGCAACATATCATCATGTCTAACATGTCGAGAATATACTTCACTCTGTCTAGCTGAGTCGAATAGATAATAAGCAAATAAAGTGAAAGGTGTCTAACTCATTAACACACCTAGTCAAAATATGGGGCGTTACACTCACTAATTAGAGAATTCGTGAGCTTTTGAGCAGATTTGGAAAGCCAACTTGCCACCTAGGGGGGATGGGCAGTTTTAGAAAGTCTGATGAATACGAGATTCTTTTGGCATCTTTAGCCATTCAAATTATTGCTATAATGGTATTTAATAACAGAGTACAACATCCATATGTTGGCTAATGTAGTTATTATTCATGAGAAGTAATACAGAAATCTATTCTTGTGCCTTTGATGAGTTGTGTGAGATTTTTCATATGAGAGAGTGTAATTTCTTGGAGAGTTCTTGGATGTGATCTGATTTTCACAATCTACTCCTCATCTACCACCTCAAATGAAGAGATAGCACTCTCTTTTATACATTAATTTCTTCAAGAAGAATATTACCATCTCATAATGACATATCCACTATTCGCTCAACCACTCTCAACTAATTTCCTATTATTACAAAGTATGATCCATTCAAATCCTCCACATGTCTCTCACAAATTCTCCACATGTTTCTCATACATCCTAAATAATATATGCCAACCAAATCTCCATGATATTCTCCTTGGGATATTCTTTGAATAACTATCTCCATGAAATGGTGGAGGAGATATTTGAGGAGTCTTTCTTTGAATTGATCCTTCCATATTCCTACACATTACAAAGCTCATCCATACTTGAGATATTAGTGAAAAACATATAATTTTCCAATATTTAATCATAAATTCACTTATAATACTAAAATGAATGAAGTGGAAAATAATAAGATGAAACTCAAGTATAGGTATGGAAATGGTATGATGAAAGGTTAATGGGACAATGAAATGTGAAGAATAACGAAAGGTAAAGTGGATGAAAATAGGACATTTCTAAGTCCCAACTTGTATATTAGATGACACACACTAGTGCACCCAAGAGAGTGATCTTCACTCAGAATGACGTGGAGATATCATAAATTTCCATTGGAAAAATTGTTACAATGGGTGTTTCCTTCCATGATATGAAGATGTACAAGTTCTCACATTTTCTTGGCTTCTCTTCCTCAAATGCACTTATTTCACATGGAAATGAAGTCAGCAATATATGGCATGAGATATTTGGAAATATCAACTAGAGATATCTCCAAGCATTGAGCAAAGAAGAGATGGTTGAAGGGCTTCCACAAATCATATTTTCCAATGGCACTTGCAAAGGGTGCATTGTTGGGAAGCATGCTGAGAAGAAGTATGAAAAAGGAAAGGCAAGGAGAGATGATGAACCTCCTGGTTTAGTACATTTTGATATGATTGGTTCACTCCCCACTCCCTCCTATGGCTGCAACAAATATGTGCTCACCTTCATCAATGACTACTCAAGGTATTGTTGGTTGTATTTTCTCAAGCAAAAATCTATAGTTTTTCAATGTTTCAAATTTTTCAAGAACATGGTGGAGAACTTTAGTGGGAGATCCATGAAGGTATTGAGGATTGATAATGGAATGGAGTATGTCAATAAGGAAATGCAGCAGCTCTGTGAAGAAAATGGCATCCAAATGCAACATTCTGTGCCCTACACACCTCAGCAAAAAGGTGTTGCAAAGCGCAAGAATAGAGCGTTGAAGGAGATGGCCACTTGCATGATGGAGGCTAAGTATTTGTCTCCAAAGCTATGGGTTGAAGCTATTAATTGTGTTTCATATGTTCATAATAGAGCACCACATAAAGCCTTGGAAGGAATGACTCCATATGAGGCTTGGATAGTCCAAAAACCCAATGTCTCTCATTTCAGAATTTTTGGCTCGAAGGCTTGGGCTAGAATTCCTCCAAAGAAGAGAAAGGCCTTGCAGCCCCAAAGAAAGGAGTCAATCATGTTTGAGTATGCAAAGGATTCCAAGGGATTCAATCTCTTTGATCCATCCACTCTCAAAACTTTCATCGAAAGAAGTGTCCAATTCCAAGAAGAAGAGCTCATGCAAGCTACAAAACAAGTTGATGGGGAATGCACATATCCTCTTCTTGATGATGATGTAAGTATTGGTTCTTACTATGATAGATCTGATTCTGATATTTCTAAAAATGATGATGATATGGACTCTGATCATGACCCTCTCTCAAGTCCCAAGTGGGATGAGAAAACAATACAAGCTGCTGGTGAGCTTGTTTGTGATCCTCAAGATGCTAGGAAATCTAGATCTCAGTTTCAAAACTCTTTTGCATGTTGTGATTCTGATCTGATTAATGCATGTTATTTCATGGTTGGATTTGATCCAAAGTCATACTCAGAAGAATCTAAAGACCCAAGGTGGAAAACAACCATGCAAGAAGAGATGAACTCCCCCCATGAGAACAAAACTTGGGATTTGGTCCATCTTCCTCCCAAGAGGAAACTACTGCAATGCAAATGGGTTTATAGAAACAAATTTGGATTTGATGGCTTTGATTTGAAGTATAATTCCAAGTTGGTGGATAAGGGTTACTCTCAGTTCCAAGGAGTGGACTATACAGAGACATTTGTACCGGTGGCAAAGATGGACTCCATAAGACTAGTTTTGGCCATTGGGGCTTCCAAGCGATGGGAGGTTCATCACATGGATGTGAAGAGTGCCTTTATTCATGGGATATGAATTAAGAGATCTATATGTAGCAACCTAAGGGCTTTATTTCTGTTCATACACTTGTGTTCAGGTTGAACAAGTCACTTTATGGGCTCAAGCAAGCTCCTAGAGCATGGTATGCAAAAATGGACAATTTGCTGCTATCTTTGGGGTTTGAGAGGTGTAAGTCTGATCCAAATGTGTATATGCAGCATATTAGTGATATGATATTGATTATAGTACTGTATATTGATGATATTTTGATCACTGGTAGCTAACTCAGTTAAGAGTGCATTACACAGTGCATTCTCGATGACCGATCTAAGATTGTTGAAACAATTTATGGGTTTGGAGATAGACCAAACTGTGGATGGGATATATATATCTCAGTAAAGGTATGCTTCAGATTTGCTGCATAAATTCAATATGGCTGAATGTAAGCCTGCAAAATTCCCATTCCTTTCGGGAGTTAAGCTTACAGATTGGGGTTCTTCACCACTAGTTGACAGTTCACTGTATAAACAACTAGTTGGGAGCTTGTTGTATCTTACACACTCTTGACCATATTTGTCTTATGTTGTTGGGGCTATTCCAGGGCACATGCAAGAGCCTCATGAGTTCCATTGGAAGGAAACCAAGAGGATCCTTCATTATGTGTAGGGTACTAAGGATTTTGGTATCCACTATGCAGCTGGTTCATCTCTTGAACTAGTTGGTTTTATTGGGCTGGTGCCAGTGTTGATCGGAAGTCCACTTTTGGTTATGTATTTATGCTTTCACATGGTCCCATTTGCTGTTCAAGCAAGAATCAACACACTATATCCTTATCTTCAACTGAGGCTGAATAGAGGGCAGTAGTGAATGCAGCTACACAATGTGTGTAGTTGCAAGGTATTCTTGGAGAGTTTGGGATTGTGTCTGATTCACCCACAGTCATCTGGTGTGATAATCATAGTACAATCAATATGTCCATTGATCCAGTACAGAGACAAAGGACCAAGCACATAGAGATTCACATGCCTTACATTCAAGGCTTGGTGCATGACCAGGTCATAGCATTGCAATATTTCCCTTCTGCTGAGCAAACTACTGATATCTTCACCAAGAGTTTTACTGAGAAGACCTTCACTTAACTTAGATCACTCCTTGGGGTGAGTGATGCATGGTGAAGATTGGTGTATTTTCATATATTCCACATGTCCATTTTTTAGGGGAGGTTTTATTTCCCATGTGGTTTTCCTTCTTTCCTTGGTTACATGGACAAATAAATTTTTATGTTGTAAAACATGACTTGAGCCTTAGTTGCCAAGGCCTTAATTTTGATGTTCTGCTAAATCTAGCTTATGGGTGGGTGTTAGAGCGATATTGTACCTTAGTACCTTAATAATTAATTAAATTATGATTATTTAGTGCTAAATTGGTTAATAATGCCTCCTAGGTGTGAAACTCGTTAGAACTTGCATATGCTAGTGTGAACAAGATGACTTGGTTTGGGCCAAAGTATGGCACAAAGAGGTGGTCAAACTAGCTATTAGGAATGCTTATCCAAGCATTTATTACCCCACCATGCCTAAGGCACCCTTATACCCTGTTTTAAGGAAGTTGTTTTGATCAATGGTGCCCATCCACTAAACCTAGTCATTTATCCCATTTTTGGTTGTTTTTGGCCTATCCTAGCCTACCTAACTTCCACCCAACCATCTCCTTCACATGTGTGAGCTCCATCTTGGTTGCCCATGCTTACCCAGTCTTCACATGCACAATTTGAACCTGTTTGGGTTATTTTGGAAACCATTTGGTCAACCTAGGGAGGATTGGGGTAAATCTAAGCTATCTAAGTGTGGACACTCCAAGTGGATATTTTTCCTCCTATTTTGTATATAAGGATGAACCAATTTATTTCATAAGGTTGGACAGTTAATGATATCTCAATATTTGATCATTTTTGTTTTCTGGAAAGTTGATCATTTGTTCTGTATTTTGATCATTTGTTTATTCTGTAACATGTTTGCACTTGTTTGTTGCTAAATGAGTGAAATATTTCAGCTGTGAGGAATCCATGGTAGCTAGATCCTAATGTGTCATAGATTTTACAAAATCATCACTCGCACAAGTGGAAAATCAAGAGAAAATATGGAATATATTGTATCATGCATTGAGAGTCGAATGTTAGTAATACAAAATTTGGTAAAGTAGCCGACCCTCAAATGGCCTGTCAATGTACATGTATTCCTAAGTACAACAATGTGTACATGTACATGTCAAAATACATATATACAAGACTATGCAACATCAAAAATAAATCTTTAGCTTGTTTTTCCCCAACTTTTCTCTATCAACCATCTCCGTGGGATCGCTCTGCATCTCAGGAGTCTGCAAAAAGAAATCATTACTTTTATCAAATAATTGCACTAATACCCTACCATTAATAAAATTAAAAAATTAACTTATGGCCAAATTATTTATGAAAAACACTCACCAAATCCTCATGGGGTATAGATGTGAGCGATGTTCTCATGGAAGGCCTCTCTATAGTTGTGCTCTGCAAATAAAAGATCATATCTCAATTAATTCAACATTTATCAACATGTTTGGGTAAATTGAATAAAAAAACTTGGTCATTAATGAACATCTCACCACAAGAGGAGACCCGGTCAGAACCATGGATTGAGCCGAGGGGTCGGGCACTTCTGTCGATAATGGCTGCAATCACCAAATGGGGAAATACTTAGACATGCATGAATAAACAATATAGTAACATGGTTAAATACTATGCATTGTGATTGTTGAAATAGTTACCTCTATATTACTTGTGCCTATTGTAGATGCGGCACTGACTGCAACATCAATGACCCTTGTTAGGTGAGGGGTAGATGGATCTCTCATGTGTTTGCTATAGAGGACATCCACACCCTTTCTAGGAGTGGAGCCTCTCTTATACACTTGTACGTTTTGCACATTTGGACTATGAGGAGATCTAACTGCTGACAATCTATGAAGTATAGAGGCTGGTGGCTACAATCACCAATACTGACGTAGTTAGAAGTGCATTGGTCAATGAAATACCATATATTAACAAAATGACAATGATGAAATACATACCAATGTACTGTATACATCAATCAATTCTAAGAAACGTTCTGCCACTTGTTGATTGTTGATGTATATGTAACTTCGGAATATATTTCACATATATGCATATTGTATTCCTATAGAGATGTTATTATTCCTTTATACGGAAGTGGTTGTATTCCTATAGAGATGTTATTATTCCTCTATAGGGAAGTGGTTGTATTCCTATAGAGATGTTATTATTCCTCTATATGGAAGTGTCGTCATTTATATTGTAAGTGTTGTAACTTATACTTGATGGGTTATTAGACCACCTTGTTGGGGTTGGCCCTGTATAAGTCATGTGGGTCAAAGGGTTATTAGACCACCCTATTGGGGGTCGGCCATGTGGGTCAAAGGGTTATTAGACCACCCTAGTGGGGGTCGGCCCAGTCAGCATTATGTTAAGTGGTTAATTTGAGGCCAACCTAGTTGAGTAAAGGTCAAGTCAAGTTAGTGTATAAATAGAGAGTGTGTCTCTCTCATTTTACACATTCTATTCTCTCACTCACACTTGGGAGAGTGGCGCACTTGTGGAGGAGGAGGCTCTACTGCTAGGAGAAGACTATCTCTTGTATTCTGGTTGTATCATTGCTCTATTTATCTATGAGCAAGTTATTGGGGTTTTTCACCTTTATGGTTTTCCCCAAGTAAACTCTGTGTCTCTTGTGTGCTTGCATTATTGTGTCTATGATTGATATGCTGTAGATTTGCTGTATATGTTGTTCTCTCAGTTAAGATCCTAGATCAGATTGAAGTAAATTCTGAAAATTTAACATGGTATCAGAGCTAGCCTAAAAGAAGGCATGATATGGCATGTATGACACTTGTTGCACTTACGATGTTAGGGCTTGTTATAGCAAAAACCAGTCACCGTAGCACTTTCGCTATAAATCCGTTTTGGCAAAGTTTTCGGATCTAAAAACTTTACAGGTCGAAGATCATATCCCCATGTACCTTGTGTCCAAAGGCCAACCTCTAATTCATTGTACTTTGTGATTTATGATCTGTACAATATAGAGTTTCTGCCTCTTCCAGATCTGAGTCAAAATCAAACGACCTTGGGAAAAAGGTCATAACTTGGGCTAGGAAGCTCCAAATGAAATTTCATAAAATGTGACAGGTAGTACATAGACTTTACTATCTTAGAAAATGATTTTAGAGGCCTAAGTTGACCCAATGACACGTGGCACACCGTACAATTTTGCTCTCCTATATTATCCCATAAACAGGTCACATTGCGACACTTGGCATAACTCTCACTCAGCTCAGAGAATCCAATTGAGGGAAAAACTATTGGGGTGGAAAGACACCTATTCGGGCTATCTCAAGAAAATGTTTTAGAGGCCGAAGTTGAACAAGTGACACGTGGCACACCGTACAAGTTATCTCTCCTGTATTATCCCATAAACAGGTCACGTTGCGACACTTGGCATAACTCTCTCTCAGAGAATCCAATTGAGGTCAGACCTATCGGTATGGAAAGATAACAGGTCGGGATATCTCAGGAAAATATTTTAGACCCTATGGATCGAAAAGTTTCGAGTTACACCAGAAACAATCAGGTACATATTTCTGTCAAAACAAAATTATTTTTTGAGTACCTTCATTCATGGCTTCCGGAATTTAGGGCTTCGGAGAAAGTTAAAATTTGTGTAATAGGAGACCACGACTGGATGCTACTCATCAAAATAGAAATTTAAAGACCAAGATCATATTTTTTGGTTGGGAAAAAGGCCGGGCTTGTTCAAACCCCAGTTCGGAACTTTGATCGGAAAGATGGAAAATTAGGGCTTCTGGAAAAATTGGAATTTTGGAAATCTGTGACCATGGCTAGAAGCTCCTCAGAAAAATCAAAGCTTAGAGTTTTGAATAAAATCTTTTGGTTGGGTGAAGCTCCGGGAAACTCAAACCCTAATTCAGGGTCCTCCCTAGTGAATCCGAAAATCTAAAAGGCAATTTCAAGGGGTGAAACTTTGCAGTTTTCAAATTCTGAATATACCAACTTGATTAGCTCATCAAGGCGCATATTTCTATCCTTTCGAAAGTTTGAAATTCAAAGTTTGAATTTTTGAGGTTTCTTTGACAAACCCTAATCCAACTCGAGGTCCAGTTCTTGCAAATCAAGTGGATTGGGTTAATCCTAGAAGAAGATGGATTGGTCACCTGCATAAGTGAAGAAGTTCCTGTCTCAGAGGGAGATGAGGCTAAGGCCTTCCATAAGAAGATTACAAACAATCTTGACAGGTATGGCTTACAGGTATGTTTCATGGTTAAGTTTATCATATGTTTGTCTTCATATCATCATAGTACAATCTTCATTAATTACTGGACTTGTCGTATCACCTTAATATAAGATATTCATTGATTAAGGTTTTGACACTTATGATTGTACTAATGCATTGTGATGTTGTATGAGGTTTATGTTGTTTCTAACACAAAAGGTACACCAAGAAAGTCAAATCATGTTCTACTTCAAGAACATATGCTCATGGTGACATGAAGACAAATATTGATCCATTGTCATGGATCACATAGAAGATCTACTTTCGAGGTATGTATAACTTGGTTCTACAATGGTTAACTTATGAGACATGCAGGTTACTAGCACAAGTCACTGAAGAGAACCAGAAGACATTATGCGGGTATGTTAGACATAACTAGCTAGCATGCTAGTCCAGGTATGTTTTTTCCTATATCAAGCTAGATTCCTACCTTGTGTTAGGATCTTATACTGTTGTGTTGTTGATAATGATTATTCATGAAGTCATAGGTTTGAATAGTCATGGTTGTATGCATATTATGTTTCTTACCATAATTAATGATATGACTAACCAGAAGAATCATGAAGGTATAGGTTTGAGTAATCACAGGTTTTATGCGTATTATATCTCTTATCTTGATTGATGATTTAACTAACCAAAAGAGTCCTATGATCAAATAATAATATGTATGAGTAAAAGAAAGACTTCCCTGAAACATTGAATACTAATGTTTATTATCTGTGTTTGAAATGATCCTCACTATACATGCTTGAGATTATTGTGTTTTGATAATATTAAGATTATACTAATGAATGTTTGATTATGTATGAGACCTCGAGGATAACACAATGATGATACTAACAAGCATGCATAGGGATCGAGAATGAATATAAGTTCAAGAACGAGTAATCCAGGAAGCAAAGATCAAGAGGGAGCACACTCCAGTAGTTTCTACAAGGATGCAGATATTCAGAGGGAGTTGACCACTTATCACAATCCACATAAGAATGGAGTTGCAGAAAAGAAGCAAAGACTGAGAGGGAGTCAACCCAACAAACAAACAAAGATAAGTATTTGAATTGTCATTACTTGCATATTTTATTGTTTAAATAATACTGTTCAATAATGTACATACTGATGTTCCTAGAATTAGGTTGTGTATTATGCATATTAGAATAGTTGCATTGATGAATAGTATACTACTAATATGCATTGGTAAGTGGCCTACGGCATTGTACAACATTCCATTGCTACTTATCTAGAATGAAACCTCTTTGCTGACATGTTGGGAGTTGTGCACACTCTTAACAATGTTCTGGTAGAGATTGGAAAGCATCTAGAAAGTTACAAGATATGGATAAATGTTGTATTGAAGCATTGGATAAGATAATTGCATAACTGTATGACATATTTCTTTATGTGTAAGAATTTGTTCTGAAAACTATGAGATGTTTTCTAATCATGCAATTTAACTTGTTGTGTAGGAAAGATTGTATGTCATCACCTACAAAAGAAGAACTACAACATTTGTTCAGCAACAAAATTATCTATTGAAGATATTGAAGTTCCCAGGATATGAGAAGAATGCCAATATCCGCTGATCATGAAGAATGATGTTTGGGATGTAGTCCCAAGACCTGAAGGGAAGTTTGTTATGACTTCGATATGGATCTATCAAGATCAAGCATGATGCAGATGGAAGCATAGAGAAATATAAAAGTGATGAAATAGAAGATACACTAGCTGGATTTCAAGACAACCTTCTTGAATGGTGTAGTTGAAGAAGAAGTGTATGTGGAATAGCCACTTGGTTTTGAGACACATAACAGGAAATTATATATGTGCAGAACTTGGTATGGTAGGATAGGCAGCTTTCTATCCAGTTTGGTCTTTACCAAGAGTAAAGCGGGTTCCAACCTTTACTACAAGGTTGAGGTAGGAAATCCATGGATACTCTTATTGTATGTGGATGACCTGTTTGTAACAAGAGATGATAGATTGATTGCCGACATGCAGTGGAAGCTTGCAGCTGAGTTCAAGATGAAGGACTTGGGGATGATGCACTATTTTCTTGGTATGGAGGTGTGGCAGAGTACAGATGGAATCTTCCTTGGACAAAGGGAAGTATGCAGTAGAGATTTTGAAGAGGTTCGGGATGATGGACTGCAAGGCTATGGCCACACCTATGGCATCAAACTTAAAGCTTCTGTGTGATGCTTCATCTGATCCGGTCGATGTCACAATGTATTGTCAGATGATTTGGTCCTTGATGTACTTGATGAACACGAGACCACATATTTACTTTGCAGTGAACACATTGAGCCAGTTCCTGACGGATCTGAGAGATGTTCACCTGGTTGTTGTAAATCATATTCCGAGGTACCCGAAGGGTACGGTTGATTATGGGCTCAAGTATGAAGCGATTCAAAATTTTAACCTACAGGGTTATGTTGATTCAGATTGGGCCGACAGTGCTGCAGATAGGAAGAGCACATTTGGATGTTGCTTCAGTATGGGATCAAGTGTGATCTCTTGGTTTAGCAGAAAGCAGTCCTGCGTAGCACTGAGTACAGCTGAGGCAGAGTATGTTGCAACCTGTTCAGCTAGTTGTGAGGCAGTATGGCTATGGAATATACTATCTGAGTTATTTGATCTCTTGTTGGATGCTACTAGTATCTTTTGTGATAACCAAAGTTGTGTGAAGCTGTCCGAGAACCCAATGTTTCATGACAGGTGGAAACACATTGAGATCAAATATCACTATATCAGGGATATGGTGCAGAGAGGAGCTGTGAAGCTCCTATACATTGCGACGAACGAGCAGATTGCAGATGTGTTGATGAAGCCACTAGACAGGGTGAAGTTTGAGTACTTCAGGGAGAGGCTTGGTGTTCTTCAGATTGATGACACTTCGAGGAAGAAGTGATGGACACATTTGCAGAAGCCATTCCAAGCATGTTGGAAGGAGGATCCTTCACATGGCTGTGGATATAAGCATTGGATGATGAGAATCAGGATGATGCTCCAGTTACTGCTCTGTATATGCATCATGTTGGATGCTGGATATGATTAGTTGGATCATTTATATGTATATGTATGTACGCATCATGTTGGATGCTGGATATGATCAGTTGGATCACTTGTATGTATTTTTGTATATGCATCATGTTGGATGCTTGGACCATGTATCTGTATATGTATCAAGTGGATACATTGTATGATCAGGTGGATCATGTATGGTGATATGTATCATGTATTTGTATTTGTATCAGGTGGATACACTGTATGATCAAGTGAATCATGTATTATGATATGTATCAGGTAGATACTTGGTATGCATCAGGTAGATGCATTGTATGATCAGGATGATCATGGATGACGAGCTTCAGGATGTTGCTCCAGATGACATGCAGCGGGATGTTGCAGTGATGATGATCAGGATGATCATGGGCATCAGGATGATGCCTCGTGCGATGATGATCCGTTCGATCATGAGTATCAGTTTGATACTTGGATGTCAGAGATGATATGTGGCAGGTTGTGCAAATAGCATGTAATCAGTCCTGGGATATCTTGCCAGTCGTGCTACGGCACATAAATGTTCCTGAGGTACTCTTTCCAGTATTTCTATGTAGTATGTAACCAGTCCTCAGATATCCGATAGGTTGAGCTGTGTGCTCGTAATCAGTCCTGGGATGAGGTATTACTACGAAGACATGTAATCAGTCCTGGATATCTAAGAGGTTGAGCTGTGTGCTCGTAATTAGTCCTGGGATGCTCTTTAGAGATCTTGCCGGTCGTGCTGCGGCACATAAATGTTCCTCGGATGCTCTTTAAAGGTTTTGTCTATCCACATGTAATCAGTCCTGGAGATCCGAGAGGTTGAGCTGTGTGCTCGTAATAAGTCCTAGGATGCTCTTTAGAGATCTTGCCGGTCATGCTGCGGCACATAAATGTTCCTGGGATGCTCTTTAAAGGTATTGTGGAGGAGATGCATGTAATCAGTCCTGCGATATATTACCGGTCGTGCTTAGGCACATAAATGTTCCTGGGATACTCTTTTCGGTATTGCATCCGCACATAAAATTAGTCGTGAGAGGCAACCTCTATCAGACAGTTCGCACAGATGATGAAGACCTGCAGGTGGTGGGCCTACATCCAGTATGAAAAATGACTGGCTCTGTAGAAATTCCTATGACGAGTAGATTCAGAGATTGATTGAGATAGCAGCAGCAGTGATGATGAATATGACTTGTGCTAGAAGAACTGTGTTGAGAAATACCTTCCTAGTTAAGAAGTAGTGTTGATGTATATGTAACTTCGGAATGTATTTCACATATATGCATATTGTATTCCTATAGAGATGTTATTATTCCTCTATACGGAAGTGTCGTCATTTATATTGTAAGTGTTGTAACTTATACTTGATGGGTTATTAGACCACCTTGTTGGGGTTGGCCCTGTATAAGTCATGTGGATCAAAGGGTTATTAGACCACCCTATTGGGGGTCGGCCATGTGGGTCAAAGGGTTATTAGACCACCCTAGTGGGGGTCGGCCCAGTTAGCATTATGTTAAGTGGTTAAGTTGAGGCCGACCTAGTTGAGTAAAGGTCAAGTCAAGTTAGTGTATAAATAGAGAGTGCATCTCTCTCATTTTACACATTCTATTCTCTCACTCACACTTGGGAGAGTGGCGCACTTGTGGAGGAGGAGGCTCTGCGGCTAGGAGAAGACTATCTCTTGTATTCTTGTTGTATCATTGCTCTATCTATCTTTGAGGAAGTTATTGTGGTTTTTCACCTTTATGGTTTTCCCCAAGTAAACTCTGTGTCTCTTGTGTGCTTGCATTATTGTGTCCATGATTGATATGCTGTAGATTTACTGTATATGTTGTTCTCTCAGTTAAGATCCTAGATCAGATTGAAGTAAATTCTAAAAATTTAACATTGATCCCCTATGGGAGGTGTAGCGCTTGTCTCCCCACTAGGGGGACTAGGGGGGACATCACTAGATGAAATTGTTTCACTTTGATGGGGATCTACAATCTACAATTTAGAAACTTGTAAATATTAGATCATGTAGCATTAATTAAGCAACATGTGATAACAAACTAACATGTAGTATTAACATAATGTCATGTTGAAATAGTTACCTCAGCGTGAGATGTTCTCTCTGAAGGTATGAAAACATCTTGTAACTTAGAAGGTTCTACTGCATGAGCCTCTTGCCCCTCATGCCCTTCTAGTAGAAAGTGCAAGTTTTAAAATCATTAAAAATATTAGCAATCTATATATGTGTACATAGTAAGGAAAAATAATTCACAAATGGCACTAAATTGTTAATTGGATTTACTCATGTATTAAAATAATGTCATGTTGAAATAGTTACCTCAGCGTGAGATGTTGTCGCTGAAAGTATGAAAAACATCATCGTCATCGGGCAGTATTGCTGCATGATCCTCTTGCCCCTCTTTCCCCTTGGGCCCTTCTGGTGTTGGTTCATGAGCATGTGGACTATGCTCTGCATCATCGGTGCAAAGGTCTCCAACCCCGTGCCCTTCTTGTAGCAACTACAAGTTTTCAAATCATCAAAAATATTAGCGATCTATATATGTATATAGTAAGGAAAAATAATTTACAAATGACACTAAATTGTTAACCACTTACTTACCTGTGTAAACTATCCAGTAAAGGTATCATCTGTTTGTGTAGGACCAAAGCAAGGATGGCCGCATACTATGCATGGGTGCAACTCTCGGCTGTGCTCATGATGTAAAGTTCTAGGGCCACTACTAGATGCTCCTCCACCATTGGAAGGTTGTGGCTCTACCCCACCGACAGGTGGCGGCTCTACTCCACCCATAGATGGTGGCTCTGATGGCCTCGCTTGGTACGTACCTTGAAGATACGTGCTATGGTGAAAAACCTCCTATGCCAACAGTAGGAAGGACTCCTATGTCTCTGGGACCAACTGATGTGCAGGTGACACATCTGGCCTAGGTAGCTTCCTATGAGGTGGAGCTACTGGGCGATTGGGATCTATATGCCTTGCATTGGGACGTTGTTGAGGCATCCCCATCCCAACTCCCTGGTAATCCATGATATCAAAATAGTTAACATGCTTCCCCATTACAAATTCTGTGTACATCTTTCTCAAAAAATATATGGGCATTTCCCTATTGTTGTGTGGTGGTGCATCAAACACCATGTACCATCGGTCGATCTAGTTATCTATGAATGGTTGATATGTACACTACTTGATAGAAATGTGCCTTTTGTTTTGATTTGGGATTTTACCCATCAGTGGATCTATAAAGAGGGAAAATATATGTTGTTTTGAGATTTTCAACTTCTTGACTTCTTTGTAGCTAAGTCCATCCTGATATTGTTGCCTCTTTGTTTCTTTGAATGTGGCAATATCTTCTATTGCACCATCAGAGCTACTAAAGTTCTCTAACATTGCATCCAAATTGGATGCAAGCATAAGATGTCTATCATCAACAATAGTAATTAAGGCTCGAATTTCTCTGAGCCTCTAAATTTCTCTTTGGATGTCTGAGTGTGCATCCATGGTCGTCACTACAATAAAACAAAAAATAAAATAAAATAATTAAAAGTGTATACATGTGCTATAATGAATTTCTCTTTGGATGTCTGAGTGTGCATCCATGGTCGTCACTACAATAAAACAAAAAATAATTAAAAGTGTATACATGTGCTATAATGACATCTCTCAAAAATGAAAAATGTACAAACTTTGTGCAAGAAAAAATACATTGCAAACATAAATATCATCTTAGGCATACATTACAAACATAATTATGATTTCATCTGACCATTGCAGGAATACATGTAACATCCCTAATTTTTGACCTAATAATTTGTATAATTGTGAATAATTATTGTAATCGTTTCTGGTGAGGAGCTCAATGCCAAGGCCCCACCAGCAAACATTGTATCTAATGGTGTTTATTCTCTTAAAAGAATTGTAAACATAGGTGTTAGACCTACATCACTCGATGTGGTGATGTAACTACACGAAAGGCGGTAAAATCCACTTAGAGAAAAGATGAATGGAAGATAGCCTTCCAACATCCACTAATAGATGATGGGCATCATCTAAAATACCACATACTCTTGAGGAAGAGTAAGTTACAGGTAAAACCTTAATTTCATAATGTGTTGTCGTCAAAGAGAAAGGAGGGTGGATACTTGTCTTAACCATCTAAAACAAATCACAAGGCTTAAAAATAAAGATAGCCATGACTTATTGAACCTAAGACAACTAAGATTCTTAGCTCAGAAAAGATGAGGATTTTTACTACATCAAATAATCGATTAGAAATTCTTATATACCACTAAAAATGACATATCGATGAGAGGTATGTATATATTTAAGAGAGTATAATTTTAATATGGATTATGATAAAATTACATATATAAATATATTTTGGTAGCATATAGAGTCGAGCACCCAAGAGTTATCTTAGGGCTCTTTAATTTTATTAAAATAAGAAGAGTGATCTTTATAAAACGATATCATAAAAATTTTTGATGTGATTCCAGACATCACTACGATACTACTAAGATATACATATAAGGGAGTGATATTATGAGGGAATATTTTAAGGTGTAAAACATAGGAAGTGGAGATAGTGGAGGTTGTTATAAACAAATCCAAACTCCACTCCAAGCATGGTATATTATATGTGTGTATAAGACATCTAGTTAACTAAGGAAGTGTAGTTAGTGTGGCAAAGGGGCATTTATTAAGGAGTGGAACTATATCGTGGGTTTTTCCACCTTAAAGAAATAAAATGAAAATGGGCACCTTAGTAGAACACTCTTCTGCCACTCGTCGCAAGTTAGGATCCGTGTGTTGTTGACGTGGTCATTCGGTTTGAATGACCCTCCTTCATAAAGAAGGGGGAATTTGAGGAGTAGGGCGACGGGGAATTTCCCTTTCCTCCTTGGGAAAGATGAAGATTACGATTATTGAGGGGAAGGCCGCTCAGTGAAAGGATCGAATTCTTTGAATTGTCTATTTGTCGATTGAATCTAACACTTTGCGCATGTAGAAATACGTTGTCCCTGCATTAGTTACAGATTCTTAATTATTATTCCTTATTACGTTTGTGCAATTTGCATCGGGATGGGACACCCAGTGCAAGGCCTGATCCCTATATTATAATTTAAGACTGTGCATATAGATATATGTCGTCATGGCTCAGAGGAGCTTGATCCCATTCGGTGATATGCTGCAAGTCTCATTTCCTTACCCTATCGAAAGCTTTAATTGTTATGTTGTGTGGAAATTATGTTTATATTTACAGATCTATGAGTTGGATTTTGTGTTTAAATATATTTTTATGATATGCTGTGGGGTTCACATTTTCTTTTCAAACTAAATTTTATAGTGCTGCATGTATAAATTTAGGAACTCTGTCGAATTCCTATTGTTTATTGCTGCATGTATGAACTAAGCAACTCAGTCGACTTTCTTCTATTATTGCATGTGTGAAGTTAGGTGGGTGATAGCTGTGGGGGGCGGATATGTTTTACATCTGTGGTTTACAATGTAATTCTTCCTCAATGTCTGAAGTTGGTATGAATGCTACTGCATTGAGAGCATAAGCCTGTTATTGTTGCCTGGAAGGCTGCATTGAGCATTACCTTGATGGTTACGTTGAGAATCACCTTTGAGGACTGTTATGAGGAGGCTCTTTATGCAAACGTTTGGAGGATTTTATGCAATCATCTTGGAGGCTCTTCCTTATTTACTCTCCGTTGAGGGAAACTTCTCCATGGCTGCGTTAAGAGGCTCGCATTAGATATATGTGCAGAGGTATGCCCATAGATATTAAGTTTTGGATGAGATATCTTTATTTATTGCCTGTCTGTGGGGATGCATACGCATAGGTAATTACCCCATAATCCTTTAGTTGATGCTGGATCGAAGGGGCATATAATCTCTGCTGATGTACAATATGGTCATCACAACTTTGGAAACGGTTATCATTCTTTTATTATACCTAGGATTGAAAACGTATTTCTTGTTTGATCATTTATGATAGATTTCAAATGTAATTTTATGCTTAACCATTTACTCTAGAGTAGAATAGCATAGGATCCATGCTTAACCATTTACTCTGGATTGAAGGCGTTTGTAACCTAGGCTTATATATATAATATACACAGTAAGGAAAACTTTTATTACTCCGAACTCGGTTGTAAGTTCTAGGAGGGGAATAGGACGGTCATTCTGGAGGCTAGATCCCTGTTGAAGGATTTATAACAGCTGCTATATATTGGATTGCTACGTTTAAATCTTGGACTGAAGGCGTGCCTCTGTTGTGAAGGTGTATGCTTATTGGATAACCTCTATATTACAAAGATTTCACCCTAGTATTAACCCGCATCTTTGCATATTGGGATTTTACAATTGTGTGCCTTTTCTCCTTTTCTTGTTGTCATGTTCTCTGTATAAAACTTGTTAGCGCTAGATTTAACCCAGTGATCGGAATTATCACTATATTTTTTTGTATAAAATTCATGTTTTCTAGTTGGACACTAATTCACTGAGCGATCATGAGTGTCTAGATGTTCCACTTTTGGTTGTTAATTTAGTTCGTTGGCCTTCGAGTCCCATTTCAGTAATGATCCAATAGGATAGATCTGCTAGTATATGGCTAGACGATTTTATGTTATGTGATATGTTGCCGCTTATACTCATTGTGCCCTAGAATCGAGAGGGATGTCGGTTTCCTTTACATGTATGTAAACATTGTATAAGTTGTTAAATATCTAATTTTGTACTTGGATTATCGCATCTATGCGATCTTCATCGGTTTCTCTTCATATTTTTGAAGTTTACTCTATGTCGGACGCACTATGCGATTCCTGTTGGTTGCCCTCCATATTTCTGGAAGCTTACCTTATGCCGATTGCATCTATGCGATCTCTGTCTATTGTCGATTCGCATCTATGCGATCTCTATTGTTATTTGTCTCGACATTGTATTTGTGTGCTTTGGACATAGCATTTATTACGAACAACCGATTAATGTTGTTGTTAAGTAATTAGGAAGGGACGGCGGGGACACGTTCTGCGGTGGTCAAAGTTTGAAGTGAATGTATTGCTTGGTAGTTTTTAATTCATGCTCTATATTAGTTCTTGATTTTCGTCAAAAGAACTTAGTAGGTTTCGATGGAAGCCGAGGGAGTCTATTGCAGAATTATATCTGTGTTTTAGATATGTATATACAAATCTTAATGAACTCGATTGAAGACATTGGAGTCTTATGACGATTCACTTGTGTATATACAAATAGACCCTTGAATTTATGTTGATATATATGCAGTAGGCAGAGTCGTAGATTTCTTTATCGCATAAATGTTGATCTTGGCGTCGTTGGTTTTAAGGAATCACCATAGTGGAAGAACCTTGCACCTCGTTTATCTTAGTTCAGTACATTAGTGGAGCGATAGTTGTATCGCTATCTGCATTTGTTTAGAACATTGAATAGGGAAAAATCCCTATTCACTTGCTTAACAGTTCAACGTTTTTTTAGTGCTTCCTTTAGTTATGATAGGAATCAACTATGGTAATACGTAGAGTATAATACAATTCATGTTAAGACAACTTCGACACATGGCCGTATGTTAATATATTTAGTGCTGAGATTTGAGAAATATCTAATACATTATACTTGCTCAGGAAACAAGGGACATAATCCAAGTATCGTGATTTATGATCTTATAATTAATAGGAGGATCACCTAAAAGTGGTTTCTAGTTAAAAGAATAGATGTATGTACTTTTGGATACTCCAAGATGACAAGTGTAATATACATCTATATGCTAGTTCATTTACATTTTTATATGGTTGATTTATGTAAAGCCCTATGTGGTAGAGGCTTGCCGGAAAGAGATTGAGTCTTGTTGCAACAATTAAGTTGCTCTTTGTAATCCTACTACATCTTCTCTAATAATAAAAGATGGACACACTTTTGTGGACTAGCCCATGTACCGGTGAACCACATTACTCTTGGTCTCCTATGTTTTCTTATGGTGTTCCTCAATGTGTCTATACATATGAGTACTTAATTCTTTCTTAAAACGTTAATGATTACCTTGATGTATAATGCCAGTATGTTCGCTTTATGATTATGTTAATATTGATGGTGTTCTCCTAGTTCGATTAACTGATAAAAGATGTACATGTGCACTTCATCTACTCTGTCTATGATGACTTTCTTTATACAAGCGAATGTATTGGCAATTGATAGTTTGTTATGTACTCTTATTTGTGGGTCATTAATTGCTTTAATGATGGAAAAAATTTCACAGTTACATCTAAATATAGAAAATGGTTCCGTTAAAGTATAAATCGAAGTCATTTTTCTCTTGATCATGCAAAGTATTTGAGTACATGCTTATCAGCTAAAAATGTCACATGATGTAAATAAATTGTTTGGTTATAGACATACGTTGACAAGAAAATAAATAAATTCTAAGATGTTTCTCTCTTATTTTATAAATGTTTAAAAGATGAGAAAGGGGTTGCACAAATGGGTAATGATACATCATAGAGTTATGTCATCACGACATATATGGATTGATGATCGCAAATCTAAGTATTACAATACTTTCTATTTTGTAATTATCTAGGCAATTAAATAATTGCGAGAGGTTTCAATGTCATATTTATTTTTAATAGTAATTTAAAATGCCAAAAATTTATACTTCCGTGTAGTAGTTATGAGTGAATAGAGCTTTGGAAGGATTTTAAATTTTTATGAAATTCGGGTATATGACATATGGTATCAGAGCACCAGGTTTAAAGACTTGGGCCTAATGAGCTCAACATGAAATAAATAAGTATGAGAGTTGATTAACCAAGTTTTTTTTAATGCATGGACTGGAATGGATGAGGGGTAATATTACTCAAAGTGCAACTTCAAGTTTCTCTGAAAGAGTAAAGATAAGTGCTTTTACTTTTGGTTCCTCATAAAGTTGTGAGGCAGGTACGTTTTCCCTTGATATAAGTTTAAATATTTGCATTACAGTATGGTATTACTAAGGAATGAAACTGGTTAAAATAGTTTCCCGTATTTGTACAAAAATATTTTGAAAAGTGTCGTGAACATACTAACAAATTTTATAAGTAAATTTAAAATTTTATAGAAGTATCATTTAATTCCGCATTTTTGTTTATATTCTATAATTACATTACCTATGAGCATCACTAGGTTAAAAAGTATAGTTGATTTGGCGAGGTCACTTGAACTTTTTCAATTTTTATAGTTACATAGTAGTGATAATGCTTAGTGGTTACGACATTTTCATAGAATGATATATCAGAAAAATATAGCCCCATAAATGTTATAAATATGAATGAAGCGTATGACTCGAAAAAAATAAAAATTGACTCTCAAGTATCAATGTTAGAAAGTACACTGTTTTACTTAAGCTTTGGTAGTATGTTTACTGCAAAAATACATGTTGACTCTCTTTTCGTTTTCTTCCATGGAACCAATAGTATGGAGTCGTCTAAGTATTTGTTACCCGGGAGTATTGATGACCCGAATACAATTGACATACCTTTAAGTTCATAAGTTATAGTGAAGATATGAGTAAATTTATGTGGTAAAATGATTGATGTAATTGAATAATATTTGGTTTATGAAAGGTCATTATCTCGTTAAAAGATAAGATTCTATTTTCCTATTCCCTAAAGCTTCTTATCATATTTGAATTTTAAGAAATTGCATCTAATGTTCCTAAGAGTTTAAACGATCTTGTTTTAGAATGCATTATGACAAATTCTTCCTAGATAGACTCTTGGTAGGGTTTGTCCTATTTTCTAAACAAAGATTTATGTGCGTCAGGATTAAAAGGTCTTGTTAATATTAGGAGTTGATTATCATAAAAGAAGAATTCTAATCTTGTTGTGATTAATTGAGCATGGAATCTTTTAACATCTAAAATTTTATTAGAATATTTAGATGATAAGTCTCAATTCGAAAATGAATCTATATGCAACTAGATGTTTGAACAATAATACTAACATGTTTTCAACAGGGTCGACCTCAGACTCACATTAAGGAGATTGAAGGGTTTACATCGAGATGAAGTAAAGAGGATGCAAAAGTTAATGAGCATGTGTATAATGCAATGGAATTAATATGTTCAATTGTTGAGCAATTGAAGCAAAAATTTAAAAAAAAAACTTGTATACTAACATTTCAGGAAGTGATATTGAGTTTGATGGATGACATGACCAAGAAGAACGCTTAGTATAAAAGCACTTATACAGATAAGTTGAGATAAATTGCTCAAAAGTAAGTAATGATTTACTTTTTATTTTATCACGAGTAGTGATGAGGTTTATGATTGATGATGTGTAATCATCAAAATGCAAAGAATATGATGGGTGAATCTAATTTTGGTTGCTATTTTATGGCATACCAGAATTAATAAATGGTTGTCATAAAGAGGTGTTTCCTGGACTCAAACGAGAAGATTTGAGTGGAAGGGAAATTATTTCTGGGCTCAAGTAGAACCGATAGCATCATGAACTCAGTAACTAGCTTGTTGGTATGGGACAATTTACCCTTATTGTGGTCATGTTCCGCATGGAAGTGGAACAGAGCAGGTAGCTCATTGAATGTATACTGACCCAAAAGACCTAGGCAAACTTTATATCCATCGAATTGAGCAGGAAGATCTTCTACAATATTTATGTAGAAATATTTCCTCATGTGCATCAGGTGATGGCTGAGAGATTCAATGAGGGGCAGCTATGTTATGAGTTACAGAGTAATACTGTCATATTTCTGCTGTATGCAGATGGTATTCTTGCCAGCTGTTGGCAAAGGACTCGTGTTTTGTATGCAAGTCTCCATGATTTCTGCAATACAAAAGAGTGCTATGTATGCAAGTCTACATGATTGCAGAAATATATGAGCAATATATGTATGGCAAGTCCCCACGATTGCGGAAATACATAAATGTTTTTCAATGCAAGCCTCCATGATTGCTGAAGTACAATGAGCATTATGTTTGCAAGTCTTCGTGATTGCTAGAACACATAAGAGCTTTGTATGCAAGTCTCCACGATTGCTGAAATACAAAGAGGTTTAATGATCGCAAGTATTGTTGAAAGAATTGTTTAATGATGATAATGATTTGCTTGTATCTATACTATCAAAAGTATTGCTATGAATGCTAGAACAAGCGAAATTATATCCCCTCAAGGATGAGGAAGAATGATGAAAATTTAGTGTTTTGAAATTCTGTATACTTATGTTGTACTGAATAATATTGAAAAATCTTGTACAAGTTGTACAATGTGTAGGTTATAAGGAAAAAGGAGCTTGTGGAAAATCACAAAAATGTGAAGACAACCAAAGCATAAGGACCAAAGTAAGCGGAAGATGGTGAATGGACGCAAAAGACAAACTGTTGAACACCGAGGACTGTGTTATCTTTAAGGGGTGGAGTGTGTAAAATCCCTAATTTTTGACCTAATAATTTGTATAATTGTGAATAATTATTGTAATCGTTTCTGGTGAGGAGCTCAAGGCCAAGGCCCCACCAGTAAACATTGTATCTAAAGGTGTTTATTCTATTAAAAGAATTGTAAGCATACGTGTTAGACCTAGGTCACTCAATGTGGTGATGTAACTACATGACATGCGGTAAAAGCCACTAAGAGAAAAGATGAATGGAAGATAGCCTTCCAACATCCACTAATATATGATGGGCATCATCTTAAATACCACATACTCTTGAGGAAGAGTAAGTTCCGGGTAAAACCTTAATTTCATAATGTGTCATCGTCAAAGAGAAAGGAGGGTGGATACTTGTCTTAACCATCTAAAACAAATCACAAGGCTCAATATAAAGATATCCATGACTTATTGAACCTAAGACAACTAAGATTCTTAGCTCGGAAAAGATGAGGATTTTTACTACATCAAATAATCGATTATAAATTCTTATATACCACTAAAAATGACATATTGATGAGAGGTATGTATTTATTTAAGAGAGTAGAATTTTAATCTGGATTATGATAAAATTACATATATAAATATATTTTGGTAGTATATAGAGTCGATCACCCAAGATTTATCTTAGGGCTCCTTAATTTTATTAAAATAAGAAGAGTGATCTTTATAAAATGATATCATAAACTTTTTGATGTGATTCCAGACATCACTACGATACTACTAAGATATACATATAAGGGAGTGATATTATGAGGGAATATTTTAAGGTATAAAACATAGGTAGTGGAGATAGTGGAGGTCGTTATAAACAAAGCCAAACTCCACTCCAAGCATGGTATATTATATGTGTGTATAAGACATCTAGTTAACTAAGGAAGTGTAGTTAGTGTGGCAAAGGGGCATTTATTAAGGAGTGGAACTATATCGTGGGTTTTTCCACCTAAAAGAAATAAAATGAAAATGGGCACCTTAGTAGAATGCTCTTCTGCCACTTGTCGCAAGTTAGGAGCCGTGTGTTGTTGACGTGGTCATTCGGTTTGAATGACCCTCCTTCATAAAGAAGGGGGAATTCGAGGAGAAGGGTGCCGGGGAATTTCCCTTTCCTCCTTGGGAAAGATGAAGATTACGATTATTGAGGGGAAGGCCACTGAGTGAATGGATCGAATTCTTTGAACTGTCTGTTTGCCGATTGAATCTAACACTCTGCACATGTAGAAATACGTTGTCCCTACATTATTTACAGATTCTTAATTATTCTTCCTTATTCGATTTGTGCATTTTGCATCGGGATGGGACACCCAGTACAAGGCCTGATCCCTATATTATAATTTAAGACTATGCATGTAGAAATATGTTGTCACGGCTCAGAGGAGTTTGATCCCATTCGGTGATATGCTGCGAGTCTCATTTCCTTACCCTATCGAAAGCTTTAATTGTTATGTTCTGTGGAAATTATGCTTAGATTTACAGATCTATGAGTTGGATTTTGTGTTTAAATATATTTTTATGATATGCTGTGGGGTTCACATTTTCCTGTCAAACTAAATTTTATAGTACTGGATGTATAAATTTAGGAACTCTGTTGACTTCCTGCTGTTTATTGTTGCATGTATGAACTAAGGAACTCGGTCAACTTTCTTCTATTATTGCATGTGTGAAGTTATGTGGGTGATAGTTGCGGGGGGCGGATACATTTTACATATGTGGTTTACAATTTAATTCTTCCTCAATGTCTAAAGTTGGTATGAATGCTAATACATTGAGAGCATAAGCTTGTTATTGCTTCCTGGAAGGCTACATTGAGCATTACCTTGATGGTTGTGTTGAGCATCACCTTTGACGACTGTTATGAGGAGGCTCTTTATGCAAACGTTTGGAGGATTTTATGCAATCGTCTTGGAGGCTCTTCCTTATTTACTCTACGTTGAGGGAAACTTCTCCATGGTTGCGTTAAGAGGCTTGCATTGGATACATGCGCAGAGGCATGCCCATAGATATTAAGTTCTGGAAGAGATATCTTTATTTATTACTTGTCTGTCGGGATGCATACGCACAGGTAGTTACCCCGTAATCGTTTAGTTGATGCTAGATCGAAGGAGCATATAATCTCTGCTGATGTACAATATGGTCATCATACCTTTGGAAACAGTTATCATTCTTTTATTATACCCAGGATTGAAAATGTATTTCTTGTTTGATCATTTATGATAGATTTCAAACATAATTTTCTACTTAACCATTTACTCTGGAGTAGAATCTCATAGGATCTATGCTTAACCATTTACGCTGGATTGAAGGTGTATGTAACCTAGGATAATATATATAATATACATAGTAAGGAAAATTCTGATTACTCCGAACTCGGTCGTAAGTTCTAGGAGGGGAATAGGATGGTCATTCTGGAGGCTAGATCCATGTTGAAGGATTTACAACAGTTGTTATATATTGGATTGCTACGTTTAACTCTTTGACTGAAGGCAATAGTGCCTCTGTTGTGAAGGTGTATGCTTATTGGATAACCTCTGTATTACATAGATTTCACCCAGTATTAACCCACATCTCTGCGTATTGGGATTTTACAATTGTGTGCCTTTGCTCCTTTTCTTGTTGTCATGTTCTTTGTATAAACCTTGTTAGCGCTAGATTTAACCCAGTGATTGGAATTATCACTGTATTTTTTTGTATAAAATTTATGTTTTCTAGTTGGACATTAATTCAATGAGAGATCATGAGTGTCTAGATGTTCCACTTTTGGTTGTTAATTTAGTTCGTTGGCCTTCGAGTTCCATTTCAGTAATGTTCTGACATGATAGATCTGTTAATATATGGATGGATGATTTTATGTTACGTGATATGTTACTGCTTATACTCATTGTGCCCCGGAATCGAGAAGGATGTCGATTTCCTTTACAGGTATGAGAACATTGTTTAAGTTGTTAAATATCTATTTTTGTACTTGGATTATTGCATCTATGAGATCTTCATCGGTTTCTCTTCATATTTTTGAACTTTACTCTATGTCAGACGCACTATATGATTCCTGTTGGTTGCCCTCCATATTTATGGAAGCTTACCTTATGCTAATCGCATCTATGAGATCTTTGTCTATTGTCGATTCGCATCTATGCGATCTCTATTGTTATTTGTCTCAACATCATTTCTGTGTGCTTTGGAGAGAGCATTTACTATGAACAACTGATTAATGTTGTTGTTAAGTAATTAGGAAGGGACAGTGGGGACAAGTTCTGCGGTGGTCAAAGTTTGAAGTGAACGTATCACTTGGTAGTTTTTAATTCATGCTCTATATTAGTTCTTGATCATCGTCGAAAGAACTCGGTAGGTTTTGATGGAAGCCGAGGGAGTCTATTGCAGAATTCTATCTATGTTTTAGATATGTATATACAAATCTTAATGAACTCGATTGAAGACATTGGAGTCTTATGACGATTCCCTTGTGTATATACAAATAGACCCTTGAATTTATGTTGATATATATGCAGTAGGCAGAGTTGTAGATTTCTTTATCGCATAAATGTCCATCCTGGCGTCGTTCGTTTTAAGGAATCACCATAGTGGAAGAAACTTGCACCTTGTTTATTTTAGTTCAGTACATTGGTGGAGCGATAGTTGTATCACTGTCTGCATTTGTTTAGAACATTGAATAGGGAAAGGTCCCTATTCACTTGCTTAACCGTTCAACGTTTTTTTAGTGCTTCCTTTAGTTATGATAGGAATCAACTATGGTAATACATAGAGTATAATACAATTCATGTTAAGACTACTTCGACACATGGCCGTATGTTAATATATTTAGTGCTGATATTTGATCTTATATATTATACTTGCTCGGGAAACAAGGGACATAATCCAAGTATCGTGATTTATGATCTTATAATTAATAGGAGGATCACCTAAAAGTGGTTTCTAGTTAAAAGAATAGATGTATGTATTTTTCGATACTCCAAGATGACAAGTCTAATATACATCTATATACTAGTTCATTTACATTTTTATATGGTTGATTTATGTAAAGCCCTATGTGGTAGAGGCTTGCCGGAAAGAGATTGAGTCTTGTTGCAACAATTAAGTTGCTCTTTGTAATCCTACTACTTCTTCTCTAATAATAAAAGATGCACACACTTTTTTGGACTAGCCCGTGTACGGGTGAACCACGTTACTCTTGGTCTCCTGTGTTTTCTTATGGTGTTCCTCAATGTGTCTATACATATGAGTACTTAATTATTTCTTAAAACGTTAATGATTACCTTGATGTATAATGCCAATATGTTCGCTTTATGATTATGTTAATATTGATGGTGTTCTTCTGGTTCGATTAACTGATAAAAGATGTACATGTGCACTTCATCTACTCTGTCTATGATGACTTTCTTTATACAAGTGAATGTATTAGCAATTGATAGTTCCTTATGTACTCATATTTGTGGGTCATTAATTGCTTTAATGATGGTGAAAATTTCACAGTTACATCTAAATATAGAAAATTGTTCAGTTAAAGTATAAATTGAAGTCATTTTTCTCTTGATCATGCAAAGTATTTGAGTACATGCTTATCACCTAAAAATTTCGCATGGTATAAATAAATTGTTTGGTTATGTAGACATACATTGATAAGAAAATAAATAAATTCTAAGATGCTGCTCTCTTATTTTATAAATGTTTAAAAGATGAGAAAGGGGTTGCACAAATGGGTAATGATACATCATAGAGTTATGTCATTACGACATATATGGATCAATGATCACAAATCTAAGTATTACGATACTTTCTATTTGGTAATTATCTAGGCGATTAAATAATTGCGAGAGGTTTCAATGTCATTTTTATTTTTAATAGTAATTTAAAATGCCAAAAATTTATACTTCCGTGTAGTAGTTATGAGTGAATAGACCTTTGGAAGGATTTTAATTTTTTTATGAAATTTGGGTATGTGACAATACATTATGGGTCCTTGTGGGAATAAGGGTGGATATCATGCATGCATAAAGACCATGATGATGTGGCAAATATATGTATTTTTATTGGTTAAGGATAGGAAAGACAAGACAGAAGACAAGGTGATGGGCATTGGCACACCTAATGAGCCAAATGACCCATACTGTGGTCATTCGGAGTTGGTCCTAATACCCTGGACAAGGATGACTTGGAGATAACAAGTGACATGAACAAAGAAGCATGAAGTGAACAAAGAAGCTTGAAGTTGACACTTGGCAAGGATATTGGGGGCATCCCTTATGGCATCTGTGGGCATCTAGGAATGAAGCTGATGGACATGCGGGCATGTGGACAAGGTGACATGCGAGCATCTTGAAGATGCATATGCGGGCATGTTTGTGGAAGCTGCAGGCATCCTGGAGGCATTCCAAAGACCCCCATGTTGGCAATTGAAGAAGGTCTAGCTGCAGGCATGTTAAAAGGCATAAATATGGCCCTTGCGGGCATGAGTTACAAGCTAGTGTGGGCATGCTAGAATAAAAAGAAAATGGTGATGATGTGGGTATGAAGACCACATTTAAGTGGGAAAAAGAAAGTCTAAATAAATATATACATGTATATATTTATAATTTATGAGGTGTTTATGGAAATCAAATTAAAATTTGATTTAATATTGATGAGTCGGCTTCCTATGTGATGAGGAAATTATGGAGACAAAATTACAGAATTACAAAGATTATATCTTGTGTCTCTTGTGCAATGTGTTGATGTGTTTACTTGATGAATGGCATGTGATTGGTATATAGTTCATGGATTAATATGATATTGAAGTGAGCCACTGTGTCTAATAGGGTGGATGTAAAATTCATTAAGGGATTGATAGTAGGGAGGAATTAAGATATGTTAAATAATAAATTTTAAATTTTTTACTTTTGGTATCTCATTTACAAAGATTTCTAGTTTAGGGAAACATCATAATTTATATTTTTAATGATGAAATGAGGCAAGGATTTGGATGCTTACCTTTCCAATCCTCCGTGCAACATGAAATTTCCCTCATTGAGCTTCCAAATCTCCCATGTTGAGCTTCTCCAATGCATTTTTGGCAAGACGAAATCACTCGAGCGTTCGCGTTTTGAAGAAATAGTGTTGTGGTGCGCACACAGTTTTTTTTGTTTATATTAACCAAAACGCGCATGCATTTTGGACTCCTATCCTACATGTCAATTGGTATGGCAGGTTCGGAGTCCGCCCATGCCTAGTTTTGAGTAATGCTCATTCATTTTGGATTTACACAATTCTCGCGTGTTTTGAGAATGCACGATTGCACCAAAAGGGTCCCTCAACTTTGTACGAGGGACCTATTACCTAACTTTCCTGCATTTAATAAAGAAATAGAGACTATCACAACCAAGAGGTTTAAAGATCAAACTTCAAACAAAAGGTCTATAAAGGACCAGTTTGCAAACTTGTTCATCAGCTAAGAGAAATTCTTGAGAAACTGAAATAGCTAAGATAAAACTAGAGACTAACCTATCATTAATTGTGGATAAAACTGTTAAAGCCATGGCTAACCATGTGATGATTAAACTAAACCAGAGGCTGTCAAGTTCACTTATTGTTGCTCACAACAGTGAACTTGACACTCTATGAGGATAAGATAATTGTATATTCATTAAGTATTAAGTTTTGATTTTTATGGTCAAGATGTTAGTTTGCAAAATCAAAATTGTAATTAATATTTGTGTCTTTTCTTAGCTTTAAAAATATTAATTTTATTTACTCGCAATTTTGTTTCTTTAATTTAAGCTTTTATGTCTTTTGATGAAGTGTTTGAATAGAGATTATATTAAGTCATTTTTTAAAAGTTTTGTACTATTTAAATGAAATTTATGGCACATTATTAATTCTTCATAATAATGGTTATTTTCTAATAAGTTTCATTAGAGCACATTTATGATTCTATACTTACGTTGATAAGTTCTCACTATTTAATAGTTTAAATTGTGTTGATAGCAATAAAGTGATGAGCCACGATGTTATGTTACATCTAAATAAAAGCACACCATGGTGGGATTTGGCACGAGACTAATTGTGAAAACTGCGGGTTAGGGTTTTTCTAGCTTTCCACATTGTTACAGATTTTTAAAGGACCTGAAAACCTAATTCTCCATCCTAATAGAAAAGCACACCACATCAAATAAAGATGCCACATAGAACATGTTTTCTCTGATTTTTCCACAATGAAGTTTTGTTGTTGAATGATGTCACAACTGTTGGTTCATCATGTGAGAGATGCTCCTTGGGGATCCCGCATGCATCAAAATGATACAAGTAGAGAAAGTGCCATGACATCATCTCAAATCAAAGACTACTAACTCAATTCGAACGAAGAAGCTAAACAACTATCTGTCACAAGAATGATTGATGCTATCCATTCTATAGATAAAGAGAGGAGACTAATGTAAATCCATATCAAATACCTAGGAGATCCTATCAAGCCATGTATCAATGAAGCCCTCGCCCCTTCTATGCTCTAAACTATTTGAATGTTGATAGGACCAGCCATTTGGTTGCTACCATTCATTGACCTCTGGCCCATTGAATATGAACCACGAGGATCTGCGAGTGTCTTTGGATTTACTAGAGAAATCCCCTAGATGGATGAAGGAATCAGATACTTCTAATTCGCTCAAATTCTACAATGAATTCCCACTATTGGAGGTGCTTCTTCAGTAATCCAACCCTTCAATAAAAGACATAAACAAGTAAAAATCAACTTTACATTGATGATGATTGGTCTTTAAGAAAATAAAAACTAATCATGAAAAAATAACAATCTTAAAATATTGATTATGGAATCTGCGATTGAAATCTCTCAGAACCTGTAACCTGAAAATGAACGATTAAATTGTGATTGTAGGGGTCTAATCACTTCAGTTTAGAATCAGAATTGTATTTTCTTGGTGGGATTATCACTTCAGTTCAAAAGCAGATGTATTTCTTACCCCATACCAATACAAAAATGACCTAGGAATAAGATGCATTTAAGCTTAGCATAGGTTTGAGATTCTTGGTCATACCCATGTCAAAATGAAAAACAAACAAGAAAATTGTATGTATTTACATAATGCGTGCAATTACACTGCACAAAAGCTACACGCAAAGACCATGTACATAGCAGGCATGAATTGCACTCAGATCAATTTCCTCATCGCAGACTTCCCGAGCATGTGCTTCAACACTTGCGGCGTGTGCTTCGACATCTGCGACATGAAGGATTGTCCTTCTGTCAAATCATATGGGATGTTCTACCTCACAATCTGTCTTATGGCTAAGGTTTTGAGTTGCCTCAAAAAGATTCCATATAAGGATTTGAAACGGCTTGTGGCCACAACGTTCAATACAATGAATATGTTTTGAAAAAAAATAATGAAATCTACAAATACCCAACACAACTCAGAATAAAAAACATTCAATTATGAAAATACAAGGACCACACTATAGCAAAGTTAATAACTTTACAAAACCACATAGAAGAAGAATCACACTGTAATGAATACAACTGACACTCAGTATCTTTCTATTCCTCCCATGCACAAAAAAGAGGAAAGCCATACACCAAAGTGACCAAAGAATAATGTAACCATGCTAAGGATAGTAATATATATTTTATTTTATATATAAGTGATTGCTATATTTTTTCGGGGGCTAAATATTTGTATTTATAGCCAAAATATATCTTTTATTATGTTTAATTTATATACAGATGAAAAAGCATTGCATGACCTTACAAATGGACGACAAAGCATTGCTTATGGTTTCGCTTCTATTAAAAAGAGTTATTTATGATAGATTTTAAAAACCATATAATTATAACTACACCATACGAAATAAAAAGCCATAATGATATGCTTTTGTTCATTGTTTTTGGGGTTTTAAGAGTTTTTTTTTAATATAATAATGTATATAACTTATGCATTGAGGATAGATAAACCACCATATAATTATATATATAAAAATAAAATCCATTCATATCATTGATATGCTTTTGTTCGTTGTTTTTTGTTTTTTGGGGGGGGGATTTTTTCATGTCTACGCTTATAACTTGGGAGATGAGGACATGGGTGACTTGTTAAAAGATGAAATTATGGGGTGCAGAGTAAGAGGAGGGCCCAAATATGGGTTCTAGTATTGTGTAACTATCCCATAGTTTGATGTTATTGCAGCCAAAAAGTTGGACAGGTTTTTCAAAAAAGTTGACTCTTTTTGCATCCAAACGATTGGACAAGTTTTTCAAAAAAATTGACTCTTTTTGAAAAGTAAGATCCTAGCGAAATACAAGAAGTGAGAAACAAATTAACTATATGAAATTTGTGTCTTGTAGGTTTTTTTATGTCATTCCAATTTGAAGAATATAAGCAACTAATATACTCGAATCCATTGTTGTAAATATGGAGCCACAATACCTCTAACTTTGATGCTGAATTTGTTGGTCTTTGCATTTAAACCAAAAAAATCATTCTATAGTTTTGTATTGGTAAAATCATCGCCACTTATTTCTCAATATTGAATCCAAGCTCCAAATATTGTAAGGCCTACTAGCTTCTCAACTCAATTTATTTGCACTAAAATCACATATTTTTTGTCCCAACAACTTTCATTCTATTGCAAAGATATTAGGTAACCATAAAAATTCAACTCATGGGGATTTGTAATGTATGATTCAAACAAGTGACTTGCTTAACTTGGCTAAGCTTGTGATTTTTCCAAACCAATGCACTATTTTTTTTTATCTCATCGTCAACTTCTCTACCGCTCTGAAGTAGTTTACTATGGAAAGAAGGGAAAATAACACATCAATGTAGAATTGACCTCTACCTATAACACATTTAATTTCTAGGACCAACCACAGCTACAACCAGGTAGTATGGTTGGCATTTCCTATGTTGTATGGAAATTTTGTTGGAGAGCCTATG
The DNA here is from genome assembly GCA_027924585.1 of Larix kaempferi. Taxonomy (NCBI): domain Eukaryota; kingdom Viridiplantae; phylum Streptophyta; class Pinopsida; order Pinales; family Pinaceae; genus Larix; species Larix kaempferi. The sequence continues at coordinate 448,601 of BSBM01000597.1, read as the reverse complement.
ACTTGCTTGGAAATCCGGGAGATACAAATGCATGTTCAATACAAATGAAGCTACCAAGGAGTTGAAACATGCCAGAAGGGAGATCATCAATTTTGTCTCTATCTGGTTCATGGTCTGCCATATGCTAGGGTATAATCCTAGCTAGGATGATTTTGACGACCTGTCCTATAGGATAAACACTTATGAACAACACACATGCAGTACATTTATTCGAATGCAATGCCAAGGTCTGGACTAATTTATGTGATAAATAAATACCAAAGTCGCTATAGTTAAAGCTTATTCCATTTCAGGCAGGGCATCTTAGATTACGTGATAAATAAATACCAAAGTCACTACAGTGCAAGACATGCAGGTTCATCAACAACTGGAACACCATGGAGGGAAAGCTTGGCACGAGGAACAAGAACATGTTTCAGATTTCATGCAATTAGAAGATAGTGGCCTAGATATGATGCCATTGAGGACAAACAAAATAATAGAAAAAGAAATACATGTTCATGATTTGAAGCTCGAAGGAAACACAAGAAAGAAGGACTATGCAAGTATTTTTGGTTATTGTGATTACCGTCACTCTTTTTTATTCCATAGTAGCATAATTCGACCGTACTTACATTTTCCATACAAAAATTCAGACAGAGTACGAAAATAGTCGTATATCCCATGTGATATGGATACGGCACGGTTAATATTGTTGATCGATAGAGAAATGGAATAAAAGGGAACGACCTACCAACGAGTTGCATGTAAGATTTTGAAATGGAATTTCAAAAACATAAAATTCAAAAACATATATCACAAGTCCAGTTCCATAATAGATTCTCTGACAAATTTCAATAATAGATAGGCAGACACGGGATCGTGGTTATCTGTTTTACATTTCATAATTCTGCACCAATAGGTTCTCTGAGCTCTCGCGTGAGGACTCCAGGTTTGTGACTTTGTCGATTTCATGTCCGTTACAGTATTGAAATTTCATAATAATTTGGAGACTTATTTAATTAAGGACATCATGTCCATATGTTTGTTACATATTGAAATATGATAATAGTTTTAAAAGTTGGTTATTTAAATTTTAATTGGAAGTTTTACGTATAAATATTGTTTTCAAGTTAATAAAATTTTAATTTGTATATATATATATATATATATTTTTAATATTAGTTATCAAATAGCAAAAACTATTATTATTTATTTAATAATATATACTAAATGGAAAATACTGTATTCAAGTTTTATTGTGTTAATATATTTTAATTTGTTTATACTAAATCGAAAATACTGTATTCAAGTTTTATTGTGTTAATATATTTTAATTTGTTTATATTTTATTAGTTAGTATTTAATATGTTTGTAATAACCCTTAATTTTACAAAATAAAATAAAAAAAAATTATGTACGGTATACAAGATAGAAATTACTATGTAAAATGTAAAACAAACGCATCCTACTATTATGACTTAGGGACGACTGGTAAAATCATCGAATAGCCTTTTTATTTAATCATGCTATACGTGTTAATTATGTCTAAACCTCGATTAGAAAGAGAATGAACTCTTTGCTTCTAAGTAAGAATGCCAACCTGTTTTGGCGTTTGTTTTGACTGTTTTAAAAAGATGAACGTAATCATATGAATGATGACTTACTTAACTGAATGTGAAATACTTTTCTTGAAGAGCGACAAGGGTTCCTCGAGCAAACCCCGAGGCTTATAAAGCTAAAGCATGTCGAATCGTTTGCACAGGTATAGGTTGGTATCTTCAATCATGAAAGGTCAGAATAGGTCAAAGGTTTTCTTACTTGTGAGAATCATCTAAGAAAAATGCTTGTAAACATGTGTGTAAGGATTTTGAAGCAACCCTAACTCCACTAAGGGGGAAGGGTCCTAGCCTAACAAGTTTGTACGTCCAAGGTTTTATAATTTTGTTGGTGTATCAATGACCATGGTGTTGATAATAAAGTAAAAGGAACGAGGGTGCCCCTAACTATACCAGCTGGGTTTTCGAATTAATGTATGGATAGGGAAACCAACTAGGATAATAAAGGCTATCACTCCATTCTCATGTGATTGGGAGACTTATTGCTAAACCCTCGCTACGGTTGTGATGATGCTAGTCATTTGCAAACAGTTTGGAGAGTCGAGCTCTGCTTGACGGCCATGGCTACCCTGCACCACAAAAAAGTACTGAGACTTGGCCATGAAAGAATCCCAAACTTTCGGAAGGTGCTCTCATATGAAGTTCCAAGCATCAAACAGTATTTGACTGTGAAACAAAAATGAGGTAAGGTTTGACTTTTAAGCATTTTAATCTCTGTCTTTCCAAACAAAATTCTATATGTTTTTAAATTTTTAACTTGTGTACATGGTTAAGAATATGTGTTATCTCTGAGGAGGTCACATGTTCAAAATCCACGGGGGGTAGGGTTGCTCATTGGCCCGCTATGACAAGGCTCGAAGGGTAGGCGACCCCTGGGATAGAGGCTCTCCCTTGAGATAAAGGGTCTTGGGACGTCTCGGCCCCTGCTGAGTCACAAGTTTCTGGTATGTCTGGATTGCGGGCTGTTGGATATACCCTTGGGAGGTTGCTGTTCCCATGGTTAAAAAAAAAAAAAAAATTAACTTGTCTACAATTTATTTGATAGGAGGGATTCTCATGCATTGAAGGTTTGTAACTGGCATGAAAGGGTGAATGTTGAGCGGCCCGAGGTTTGACTTCCAAGGTAAGCCTTGGGACTTATTCGTCGATTCTCATGGAAGCTTCTATTTAAATGTGTTTTAGCAGCGCTTGCGAATGTTGGTTGTGTTAAAGTCTTGGTTTAAAAGGACGAGTTTCCTTGTAGAGAATGTGAAGCCCTACCGGTTGAGTTGTAAGCAACATAATGGGTTCCTTTGGGCGTGAAGCAGGGTTGTACTTCACAGTTTTTAATTGTAGCTGCAATGGCTTTAAAGCCTACAATTAGGGTTTCTCCCAAGATGTAAATATCCTATTTTTAGATATATTATTTTGAATTTTATAAACTCTGTAAACGCATTGGTGATAAATAGATATCTAGCTTACAACGAAAGTGTTTAAAACTACGGTTTTGTTTCGAAAAGAATGTCTAAGTTTGGAATTGAAACCTGGAAATTCTATGTTATTCAGCCTTCCTGAGATTTATGAGATGTCATCTTCAGAGGTAAAAATGTTGATTAAATGTCTAAAATAAATAAATGTTGTTGTAACCGTTGTTGATATGAATAAATTCAAATTGATAGAGATGCAATCTAGATTGTAGGATGACTGTAAATTTTTTTCTGCTTGGTTTATTATAAATGTATTATATGTCTAGCCTTAATATGGGTATAGAGTTTGTGTCGTATATGCACTCAATGCCTTGGGTAATGGAAATTTCCCTTCAAGTTTTTAAAGTGAAATCTTGGCAAGTTTTTCCAAACTTTAAGATTAGTTACACTATGAAATTATTAAAAGTTAATTTATAAAGGAAATGTCAAGCTAAAGTATTACAGCAGTGAGTCTCCTGATTTGTCCTGCAAAAGCTTTGAAATTTAATAATAATAAAAAGAATCCATTGGTTTAAGTTTTATGAATTGGAAGTTCTAGGGTTTTGGAACAATACTTAAATTGTGCTACGCAATAGGAACGGAGTTCTAGGATGATGATGATCAATTTCAATGTGAAATTCAATCGGTTACTTTACTTAACCCTTAAAATCTTATTGGTTAAAAATTGTGGTAGGCTATCGTTTGACCTTTAAAAGGTTACTATACTATGATGCTGGAAAAATGCCGAGTTTCAATACTCATACTCTCTTTATTGAGAAGCTTTTAAAATCAAAAGTTGAATCTTTTCAAAAATGATTTAAATTATATTTACACATATAAACTCACGAATTAGCATAATAGTAAAAACCTTAGTAATTTGACTAACTTTCAGATATTATACTAAATAATTTTTAATCTATTTCTATGAGAGAATGTTTGAGCTAAACAGGAGTCAATAAATTATTTAACTAAAATTATTCTGTAGCTAAATAAAAGATCATACATATATAAAATACAAATAATCAGATCAATTCATGATTAAAATAAGGTACAGAATAATAATTCTAACTCTACTTTACACTATAGGACTACAAACTGGCACCAAAGCTGGGAAAACAAGAATCGCTTCGATGTTCCCCCCAAACAATTCCCGTAGCAGTCAAGCTCAAGAACCCCCGAACTCGTCTGCTGAGCTACACGAGCAAAATTCCTCACTGCTCCATCTCTTGCAATGCAAATTATCAATCCCTGTCCAATGCTAGCCTCATGGACTTTCTATTTCTAGTAATTTTCCTAGGACTTGGTCATTTATGATCCTCCTTCTCTTTAGCACTCAAATAGGAGTGGTGGCATGATTTTTAGGGATGATGCCTCCTGCATCTACAACATTTTCAGCCATTTGTCCTTTTCCTCTTGTAGTTCAGCAAACACTCTTCAACAACTAGATGCATTCTTGTCTCCGTGTTTTATTATATTTTATTAAATAAAAATATCCTCAATATAATTGTTCTATTTTTTACTTTTCAGTCAAAAATAATAAAATAATAATAATTGTTTTTAATTGTTCTTTTCCAGTAGCAATCATAAAATATATATTATTTCTGGGGTGGTTACATAGACCTCCCCTTAGAAGGTAACATCGTCCTCGGTGTTACAACATTGTTTTATTCCTCCATAAGGTCTTCTTGGAACCATTCTGGATATGCCTCCCGCATATCGCTCTCTAATTCCCAAGTAGCTTCTTCTGGACTAAGGTTCTCCCATTGCACCTTGACATGTCCGATGATATGGTTCCAGAGAGTGATTTCTCTCCTGTCGAAAATGCATTCAGTTCCCACCTCGAACTCTCCTTCTGGTTCCACCTCGATTACATTCCAATCAATTACGTGTGAGGCATCATGAACATATATTTTCAGTATAGAAACATGAAATACATTATGTACCTTAATGTTAGGTGGTAATGCTAATTGATATGCAACTGCACCTTTTCTTGCTAAAATTTCGAATGGCCCGCAATACCTGGGTGCCAATTTTTAATAATTGCTCAATATTAAGGAGCATTTCTTAGGCTTACCTTTATATATACGTGATCACCCACCTGGAATTCTTTAGGAGTTCGTTTTAGATCAGCATAAATTTTCTGCCTGTCTTGGGCAACCTTTAAGTTCTGTTGTACCTGTTGCACGATTAGTTCCATTTATTTTAAAATTTCAGGTCCTAGCATTAACCTATCTACTGGGATGCTCCAATATATTGGAGTGTTTCACCTACATCCATATAAAACTTCAAAGGGACTCATACGTGTAGAAACTTGGAAATTATTATTGTAAACAAATTCGACTAAATGTAAATAATCTTCCCATTTACCGGGTTTGTTCATGACATACATTCTCAGCATGTCTTCCAAAGTTTGGTTTACTCTTTCAGTTTTCCCATCCATTTGTGGATGGTATGCAGTGTTTACATTCAACTGTGTTCCCAAACCTTTAAACAAAGCTTTCCGGAAATTGCTTGTAAACTTTGCGTCTCTATCCGAGACTATCACCTTTGGTATGCCATGTAGGCTGAATATATCCTTCATGAAAATATCTGCAATGTTAAAAGCTTTAAAGGTAGAATTCACAGGAATAAAGTGAGCAGCTTCGCTTAATTTGTCTACCATGACCATGATTTAATCATGGTGTCTGAAATTTTTCGGTAGACCAGATATAAAATCCATACTCATCGTTTCCCACTTCCATTTTGGTACGGGTAATGGTTGCAATAATCCAGATGGATGTTGGTGTTCAACCTTGACTCGCTAGTATTCTAAGCAGTGAGCCAAATATTATGCTACTTCCTTCTTCATGTTTTTGAAAAGAAGTCCTTCCTAATCATGGTAACCATCTTTTGATACCATGGGTTCCCTAAATAGGGTTGCTTATGTACGTCATTTAAAACAGTTAACTTGATTTCTGCAGAATTGGGTATGTAAAGTCTGATTTTAAACAACAATAATCCTCTTTCATTAATACAGAAATCAGTATTTAACTGATTACTTTCGTTTTCAGTAGTTTTCTTCTTTAAAATCTGATATTTTTTATCAAAATTTTCCACATTTAAAATCTGTTTTTCCATATCAGATTCATAATTACTACTTGCATACAACAAGTTTGCATGATGGCTTAAAGCGTCTGCAACTTTGTTTTCTTTTACCCTTTATATGTTTTATTTCAAAGTCATATTCACTTAAAAAGGACAGCCACCTGGCTTTTCTGTGCTTAAATTTTGTTGGTCAAACAAGTATTTTACGCTTACGTTATCTGACATTTCCTTCCGATTAAGTAGTTTCGCCACATTTTTAAGGCATGAATAATTGCAGCAAGTTCCAGATCATGCGTAGCGTAATTTTTCTCATGTTCTTTTAATTTTCGGGATTCATAAGCTATGACATGGTTTTCTTGAGTTAATACACCGCCTAATCCTTCATTACATGCATCAGTGCATATGACGAAATCTTTCGACGGGTCAACAATTTTTAGTATAGGAGCAGTAGTTAAAATATGTTTTATATTATTAAAGCTTTCCATACATTTTTCATTCCAGTCAAACCTTTTACACTTCTTTTGTAGTGAGGTTATGGGATAAGCTATTTTCGAAAATCCATTAATGAATTTCCGATAGTGGCCCATCATCCCCATAAAAGACCTTATGTCAGTCACATTTTTAGGGACCGACCATTCCGTGATAGCCTTAATTTTATCGCGGTCGACCGAAATTCCATCTTTAGACACTATGTGTCCTAGATAATGAATTATGTCCTTATAAAAGTCACACTTTTTGAACTTATCAACCAATTTTTGTTCTTTTAAAATTTTCAATAATGTTCTTAAATGTTCCTCGTGCTCTTGTTCGTTCTTTGAATAAATCAATATGTCATCAATGAAGACAACTAAAAATTTGTCCAAATAGTCATTAAAAATATTATTCTTTAGACTCATGAAGGCTGCAGGTGTGTTTCTTAAGCCAAATGGCATGACAATGAACTCGTAATGACCATAACGAGTTCAGAAGGTTGTTTTGAAGATATATTCATCCTTGATCCGTACCTGATAGTAACCTGATCTTAAATCTATTTTTGAGAAAACAGTTACCCCTTGGATTTGATCGAACAATTTTTCTATCCGGGGTAAAGGATATCGGTTATTTATAGTCATTTTATTCAATTGTCTGTAATCTATACATAAACTTAAGGTTCCATCCTTTTTCTTTACAAATAAAACTGGTGCTCCCCAAGGGGAAACACTGGGTCATATGTATCTCTTATCTACAAGTTCTTGACACTGTGTTTTTAACTCTGTAAGTTCAATCACATTCATTCTGTATGGATCCTTGGATGTTGGTATTGCTCCTGGTATTAGATCAATTGTGAAGTCTATATCTCTTTTAGGGGGTAGTTCCTGAATTTCTTCTCGAAATATGTCTTTAAATAACTGTAAAATTGGTATGTCATCTAAATTAAGTTTACGTTCAGATTCCCTGCTATCCATTATGTAAACAACAAACACCTTACATCATTTTCTCACAGATCTTTTCATCTGTACAGCTGTTATTTTTATAAGAGTGTTTTTTTCTGGGAATTCCTGTCACTGTAACTATAATTCCAATTTTATCTATACAGGTGAAACTTTTATCGAAATAGTTTAACATAACTTTGTTCTCCTCTAACCAGTCCATTCCAATTAACAAATCATATGAAACTAAGGGTAAGATATTCAAATTTGCGCTGGTATTTAACTCATTCATCAGAAATTCACAATCTTTAACATGACTAGTAACTTTGCGTTTCATACCTATGGCTAAGTGTACTAGCCAAGATTTTTCAAATTTTTTAGGCACAAGTTTACATAATTCAACAATTTTGGTTGCCACATAACTTAAGCTTGCACCCGGATCAATTAATATAGAAACATGATGATTCTTTAACATACATTGAATTTCAACCATTGATGCTTGATGATCTGCCTACCGATTTTCCAGTGCAACGTTGATTCCGGGCATGCTCCTCGCCATATCTCCAACTGTGATTGCTTCTTGAAGAGAGTGAACGTTATTGAAAGTTGTGTTTCTTTTAGAGCAGTCCTTAAAATAATGTGGCTCACCACATTCCCAACATTTTAGTGGTTCTTTCTGAGCAACATTCTTATTAAAGGGTTCTCTTTCTCTCATTGAAAGGGGTTGGGGTTTGTAATTTCTATGATTATTACCCTGATATCCCCTGTAGTTACTTCCAACATTTCGGTGAAATTTATAGTTGTTGTTTTTCTGGAAGTGATCCCGTTTCTTTACATTCCAGCTTGGCATAATTTCTCTTTTGTTCTTATTATGTTCATAGCAGTAGTTCGCCTTCCTCATTGTTTCTTCCAATGTCTTTGGGTCATTAAATTCGATTTGTTCCTTGAACGAAGTGGGAAAACAACTGAGGAAATGCTATATTTTTTTCTTTTCTTCTATTATGTAACGCACATAACAGAGTAGGCTCATAAATTTACTGCAGAGCTCTTTCATGCTGATGGCTCCTAATCTTAACTCGTAAAATTCTTTTGACTTTTCTTCATAAAATTGTTCTGAAAGATATTTCTCTTTAAATACATTTTTAAAATTTTTCCAATTTACTCTTTATTCTTTTATGCCTTTCACCTTCTTAACGTCCTGCCACCATATATCATCCTTTCCACTTAGGTTGTATATGGCCATTTTTTCCTTAAGTTCATCAGAATAGTTGTAGATCTGAAATTTTTTCTTCATGCCTGATAACCAGGCTTCAACTTCTTCACCTTTTTCAATTTAACCATTAAACATGGGGGGGTTTGATCTTCTTGAATTCCCTCGAAATTTCCTCATATGGTCTACACTTTCTTTTTCTTTTACGCTAGTCACTACTTTCACCAAAGTCTTGATGTTCTTACTTTAATGATTCTTCACTGGACGTTTTAGCTCTATGGCTAGAAAAATCCAGTTTTCTCCCTTTATGTTTAGGGGGTGTGGTTGCCTTATCCTCCTTAGTGTTTTTATGTTTATCCTTCTCATTACTATGTATTTTGGCAAGTAAATTATCAGTTCTTCTTGAGCCTTCATTATGCGTTCATTTTCCTCCCTAACTCTTTTTAACTCTACCCTTAATTCTTCCACGTCTTGTTGTAAGTCAATTGGATTATTCTCTCTACTTTCATTTAACTGTACCCAAAGTTTTCTTCCTCCAGTGTCCTCTGGTCCTCAAGGGGGTGTCTCTTCAGGCATTCTGAATTCTACAATTTCTTCCTGAACAACACAATTTGCTTTCTAATCCCTGAAATTAGTAAGAGTGTAAAACAAATACAAATAAAAATATTATTAGTTAAAATATTTTAACAATAGCGGAAGTGTTTGAGCCAATTCAGGCCAAATGTTGTAACACAGATCTAATAACATATGTAATAACCCTCAATTTCACAAAATATTATTATTATTATTTTCTATAAGGTATAAGAGATAGAAATTACTATGTAAAATGTAAAACACACACATCCTACTATTATGACTTAGGTATTACTCATAAAATCATCAAATAGTCTTTTTATTTAACAATGTTATATGTGTTAATTATGTCTAAACCTCGATTACAAAGAAAATGAACTCTTTGCTTCTAAGTAAGAATGTCAACCTGTTTTGGCATTTGTTTCAAATGTTTTTTAAAAGTTGAATGTAATCATATGAATGATGACTTACTTAAATGAATGTGAACTAATTTTCTTGAAGAGTGACAAGGGTTCCTCGAACAAGCCCCGAGGCTTACTTAGCTTGTAAAGCTAAAGCATGTCGAATCGTTTGCATAGGTACAGGTTGCTATCTTCGATTGTGAAAGGTGAGAATAGGTCAAAGGTTTTCCTACTTGTGACAATCATCTAAGAAAAATGCTTGTAAACTTGTGTGTAAGGATTTCAAAGCAACCCTAACTCTACTAAGGGGAAAGGGTCCTAGCCTAACAATTTTCTAAGTCCAAGGTTTAATAAGTTTGTTGTTGTATCAATGACCATGGTGTTGATAATAAATGCTACGAACATAAATAGTAAATAATTAATTATGTTTATTTATTAATTATGAACATAAATAGTAAATAATTGATAAATAAACATAATTAATTATTTACTATTTATGTTCATAGCAATAAAGTAAAGGGAACGAAGGTGCCCCTAACTATACCAAGTGTGTTTTCAGATTTATTTATGGATATGGAAACCAACTGGCATAATAAAGTCTATCACGCGGTTCTCACGTGATTGGGAGACTTCTTGATAAACCCTCGCTAGGGTTGTGATGATGATGGTCATTTTCAAATAGTTTGGGGAGCTGAGCTCCACTCATCGGTCATGGCTTCCTTGCACCAAAAAAATGTACTGAGAATTGGCCATGAAAGAATCCCAAACTTTCGGAATGTGCTCTCGTATGAAGTTCCAAGCATCAAACAGTCTTTGACTACGAAACAAAACTGAGGTAAGGTTGGAATTTTAAGCATTTTATTCTCTGTCTTCCCAAACGAAACTCTATATGTTTTTTAAATTTTTAACTCGTGTACAATTTATTTGATCGGAGGGATTCTCATGCATTCAAGGTTTCCAACTATCATGAAAGGGTGAATGTTGATCGGCCTGGGGTTTGACTTCCAAGGTAAGCCTTAGGCCTTATTCGTTGATTCTCATGTCAGCTCCTGTTTGAATTTTTTTTAGCAGCGCTTGCAAACGAAACTCTATATGTTTTTTAAATTTTTAACTCCTGTACAATTTATTTGATCGGAGGGATTCTCATGCATTCAAGGTTTCCAACTATCATATTGAAAGGGTGAATGTTGATCGGCCTGGAGTTTGACTTCCAAGGTAAGCCTTAGGCCTTATTCGTTGATTCTCATGTCAGCTCCTGTTTGAATTTTTTTTAGCAGCGCTTGCAAATGTTGGTTGTGTTAAAGTCTTGGTTTAAAAAGATGAGTTTCCTTATAGAGAGTGTGAAGCCCTATTGGTTGAGCTATAAGCAACAGACTGGGTTGTACTTTATAATTTTTAATTGTAACTGCTATGGATTTAAAGCCTACAACTGGGGTTTCTCCCAAGATGTAAATATCCTATCTTTAGATATCTTATTTTGAATTTTATAAACTCTGTAAATGCATTGGTGATAAATAGATATCTAGCTTATAGCGAAAGTGTTTAAAACTACGGTTTTGTTTCCAAAATATTGTATAAGTTTGGAATTGCAGCCTGGAAATTCTATGTTATTCGGCCTTCCTAAGATTTATGAGATGTCATCTTCAGAGCTAAAAATGTTGATTAAATCTCTAAAATAAATAAACGTTGCTCTAAGAGTTGTTCATATGAATAAATTCGAATTTATAGAGATGTAAGGTAGATTGTAGGATGACTATAATTTTTTTTCTTCTTGGTTTATTATAAATGTATTATATGTCTAGCCTTAATCTGGGTATACAGTATGCGTCGTATATGCGCTCCATGACTAGGGTAACGGAAATTGCCCTTCAAGTTTTTAAAGTCAAATCTTGGCAAGTTTTTCGAAACTTTAAGAGTAGTTACACTATGAAATTATTAAAAGTTAATTTATAAAGGAAATGCCAAGCTAAAGTATTATAGCAGAGAGTCTCTTGATTCATCCTGCAAAAGCTTCGAAATTTAATAATAATAAAAAGAATCCATTGGTTTAAGTTTTATGAATTGGAAGGTCTAGGGTTTTGGAACAATACTTAAATTGTGCTACACAGCAGGAATGGAGTTCTAGGATGATGATGATAAATTTTAATGTGAAATGCAATCGGTTCCTTTACTTAACCCTAAAAACCTTATTTGTTAAAAATCGTGGTAGCTATCGTTTGACCTTTAAAAAGTTACTATACTATGATGCTGGAGAAATGCTGACTTTCAATACTCATACTCTGTTTATTGAGAAGCTTTTAAACTCAAAAGTCAAATCTTTTCAAAAATAATTTAAATTTTATTTACACATATAAACTACGGATTAGCATAATAGTAAAAACCTTAGTAATTTGACTAACATTCTGATATTATACTAAGGATTAGCATAATAGTAAAAACCTTAGGAATTTGACTAACATTCGGATATTATACTAAATAAGTTTTAATCTATTTCTATCAGAGAACAATCAATTTGAGCTAAACACGAGTCAATAATTTATTTAATTATAATTATTCTATAGCTAAATAAAAGATCATACAGAGATAAAATACAAATAATCAGATCGATTTAGAATTAAAATAAGGTACAGAATAATAATTCTAACTCTACTTTATAGTATAGGATTAGAACCGGGCACCAAAGTTGGGAAAACAGGACTGGCTTTGCTGTTCCACCCAGCCAATTCCCGCAGTAGTCAAGCTCCAGAACCCCTGAGCTTGTCTGCTGAACTACAAGAGCAAAATTCCTCACTGCTCATTCTCTTGCAATGCAAATTATCAATCCCTTTCCAATGCTAGCCTTTTGCTGCTCATGGACTTACTATTTCTAGTGAGTTTCCTAGGACTTGGTCATTTATGAACCTCTTGCTCTTTAGCACTCAACTAGGAGTAGTGATCTGGTGACCTGATTTTTAGGGATGATGCCTCCTGCATATATAATAGCTTCAGCCATTTGTCCTTTTTATCTTATAGTTCATCAAACACTCTTCAATAGCTAGATCCATTCTTGTCTCCCTGTTTTATTATATTTTATGAAATAAAAATATCCTCAATACAATTGTTCTATTTTAGACTTTTTAGTCAAAAATTATAAAATAATAATGATTGTTTCTAATTGTTCTTTTCCAGTAGCAATAATAAAATATTTATTATTCTAGGGGTTTTACAATGTTCAAGTCTTAATATAGTTTGTTTTAATAAAAAAATTATATGATTTTTTTTTGTATTTATTAAACATAAAAAATATATTAATGTAACATTTCTCAAAATTTAGTATTTACGTTGTCATATGATATGAATGTTTTTAATTTGAAATATGTTTCAAGTTGTTTTTAATAGAGACTGAATGTTACATAAAAATATGGAATAATTTAACTATAATTTTAATTTTTCTAGTATTTTAAAATGTGTTTTCTTAATGTATAAGCAACCTACTACCGTATTTTTTTTATGTACTAGATTTTTTGAATCGTATTCATATTTGAATTCATACTAGAATTATGCTACTATTCATTCAAGCTCCAATTGCTAACACACAACAATTCCATTAACCTTTTCGTTAGATATGGCTACACAATGAAATTGGGTAACTAGATGTAGGGATTTTTCTTAGATGCAAATTATAGAAAAAAATTTGAGCATAACACGTTTGGTTTCGAACACGTTTCGTTTCGAACACATTTCGTTTCGAATGACATGCATTTGGATAGGTTAGCCATTTAAGGCTTGGAACAAAGGGAACTTAGAATACAACACATACCAACGAGAAGAGAGGATATTTGACTGAATCGACACAATTCTCTTCCAAAGTAGGTCAATGGGAAAAGAAAGAGTACTCCATGAAGTCCAGTACTCCCTTTCTCCTCTTGCTTCCCATTTCTGGTTCAACATCTCCTAGCCTTCTGAGCTTTTGCTCCTACAAAAAGAAGCTATACACCTTCAGGTTTTTAATTTCATTTGAATGAAATTAATTCGATGACACCTCTAGGTATAAAATATTAACCTTATGATATTAAAGGTGCATGAAATTAATTAGACTACTACTACGATTTCCATCCATATCACATCAAATCAAAGAGAATCAAGATGTGGGCATCTTGCATGTTTGGAATAAAATTCAATTGCCACGCATATCTAGTGTAAGAGGGTTGAGATTTGGATAAGTTGCATGAGTTGAACGAAATTCGATTGCAAAGCGTATTTTTTAATTTGAAAAGGAACATGCATTAATCTTGATAGAGGTGAATAGGCATTGCTTTACATGACATGTGTCAGATGCAACATCACAGTTTGCAGAATAGCAGCAACATTTGTTAGAATTTTAACTCACTCGGGTTCATGTACATTGTTGAGAAGATATGATGAAGTTGATGTACCATATGCCCAGTATCCTACAAAGGTAAGAGTGTGAACGACACAATCCCCGCATTGAATTGTACGGACAATGACTTTAGCTTATTCTTTATACAGGGACGTCTTAATGTAGCCTTCCAAAAACACTATTGTGGGTTAAAATTTTGTATCATCCATTTAACAACACAATGAACTCTTCCCTCTTCACCGTCTTTTTCAAGAGAATTCCTATTCCCCACTCTTCACAAACGAATTTTGCATTTATATGTTGCTCGGCATAGAAGGGCCAGCATATCATCAACACAACCACGATTATGCTTTACAACGTGGAGTTCCACCTGCTCTGAGTTAGAAATCCTCCCACATATGGATGGGACAATACCTTTATATCGGGTGCCGAGTCCACCAACATATCTGTATCCTTTTTTTCTTCCATGAATTTTATATGTAATATGGAAGATTCACCCTGCACTATATCTTACCGGACAACCCACAAAGTATTGGTTCCTGGAATCCAATCCCCATGCAAATTGTAGGAGTTGTTCATTAGACAAAGATGCAATGCCTCCCCAGAAAACATACATGACACAGCATGGATTTCAAGTATCCAATCATTTGAGATAGCTACTTTCTTCATTCCACATACTCGATTAATCCGATGGTCCATCCATATATTTACAATAGAATGAATGAGAGAGAACCAGGGGACCAATTATGGAATATACACTGAAGTTAACAAAGAGTGCCTCCAAGACTGGGCCTTCCAGTGCTTACAATGTGTTAACTATTAGGGTAGTTGCTGAGAATGTACCATGGCCTTCAATTATTCCAAATTGAAAACAAGGATCCGAAAAGTCTCTGGTGGTAAGGTCCCTTAACAGTTGTGGGGGCATTCTGGGGATGCAAGTTATGTTGGAATAATAATGTCGAATTACTAAATTTAGATTCTGTTAGTTTGAGATCCTATTTTCTAGGAGTTTGTTAAATGGATCTCACAACTATATATTTGTAACCTCTATTAATAATAAAGGAAGTCGTGTTCTGTTCTGCATTTTAATATTGTGTTCTATTTTGGTATCAGAGCCCGTGTGAAGACTGCTGGGCTATGAGAGCAGTAAGCTGCCATCAATGATATCCATTGAAGGAGTGCTGGGTGTGAATAGATCACTTCCCAGTCAATTGTCGCCATTGTTGTAGAGGAGCTGCCTGCTGAGGAGAGAACCAGATCGCTGAGGAGTGAACCCATGCTATTTGCTGTCTATAATCATTGATTGTTGAAGGAGCTGCTGCATGGACTGGAGAGCTAGCTGAGAGTTGCTATCAGAAACATGTATTCATAAAGGGATTTGTTGTGCTTCATGTAAGAGAATCTACCCGCACACATTGTAGCGTTGGCCCATCGTTACAATCTCTGGAATCGCTGAACATAGTATGCCATCTCTGGAATCGTTGAACATAGTATCCCATCTCTGTAATTGCCGAACAAGAAATAGATTTGTTTTTAAATCTGTACTTTGGTGTTTGCGTAACGGTTGAGGAAATTTATGATTTTCGTTGCCACCGGTAAATGTTCAAAACTCGTATCCATAATAGCTATAAGATTTGGAAAAAGATCCAACAGTTGTGGAAGCATTGAAGGCGCTTGATTGAGGGAAAGCCGTTCAGGAGTGTGAAGGAAGGCAGGTGCGAAAATAGTAGATTATCGCGCCCCTCAACATTGGGGACCTGCAATAATTTAATGGAGCACTTCTGAAATCATTCACTGGGTATTTTATCGCAGTCGTGGACTATTCAGAGGCGCAATAGTTTTGTGTGCTCTTCTGCTGCGAATTGGTGATCTCAGTACTGGAGTCATACCGATGGCATCCACTTTCGGGAGCTCACTGTATTTTTTTTTCAAATTGTCGGAGAAAAGAGGTATTTTTTCAAACAAAGGTATTTTTTATTGAATTTGTCTTTTAGTAGCTATGACCAATTCCTTTCTTGAAAATTATCTGAATGAAGCTTCTATCTTGATGGGGACAACTATCTTGATTAGAAATTCAAGATCTTAAATATGCTCGAAGCACTGAACATCTGGACTATAGTAGAAGGAGATGAAACCAATCCCATAGGTGCTACTCTTGCAGTCTGGGAGAAACGAAAAACAAAGGCAAAAGTGTTGTTGCGGCTGTCTGTCAATGACAACATAATCGCGCACATCAGAGATCGTAAAACTTCCAAGGAGACATGGGACATCCTGAAAGTTTTGTATGAAACTACAAACTCCAATTGAAATTTTTTTTTAAGACTAAGTTATTGTGCATAAAAATGGCTGCAAATGAGAATATCATCAGCTATGTTTCCCGTATTAAGGATTTATGTGATCAGTTAAGTGCAATTGGTGATACTGTTTCAAATATTGACATGGTAAGTATTACCTTAAAGGGTTTGATCAGAGATTATCATGTCTTTATTTCATGTCTAGGAGGTAGAGCAATGCCACCTACATTTAATCAGTTAACATGTATTCTTCTACAAGAAGAAGAAAGGATGAAAGTGTTTAAGATGGACTCTCAATATTTATAAGTGGCATTAATGGAAAAAAGGGAAACAACCATACAGGGGCAAGACATGGGACATAAATAGAACAGTCAAGTTTCAGCCAAGAAACAGAGGTATGACTCACTCAAAATCTGATTCTTATGATAATAAAAATGATGGTTGTTTTTGCTGTTGGAAACCTGGTCATCATGCTAAAGACTACTATAAAAGAAAAGCTAATGAATCCAAACAGAAGTTTAGAAAACATAATGGAAATTATGTGACAACTGCCACATCCACTAATGAAGGTTTTAAGAATTTAAAGTTGTTTATTTCAGAAGCTACATTGTCTACAGAAACTGATGATGAAAATGCATGGTTCATAGATTCAATTGCCTCAGCCCATATGTCTTGTGTCAAAGAGTGGTTTGATGAATATCATGAGAGAATAGATGAGACACACATATATCTAGGAGATAATAGATCTCATAAGATTCAAGGTTATGGAGTGATAAGTTTAAAATTACCTAATGGCCAAAAGAAACAGATTCATGATGTGTTGTATGTTCCAAGAATAAAAAAGAATTTGATTTATGTTTCCACAATAACGGATCAAAATATAAATGTAGAGTTTATGCAGTCTCACTATCTTGTGAAGGATATGCAGAATCATTATAATGTCATAGCCATAGGGACAAGAATTGGAGGACTGTATAAGCTTGATGTCACAAATCCCACTCATCAAGCATTGATATCTACTACAATGACAACAGAAGAGCTATGGCATCGCAGGTATGGGCATCTTAATCAAAATGACTTAGTGCTACTTTAGAAGAAATTGATGGTTGAAGGGCTTCCTGTTTTGAAACATGAGCATCTAGAATGTGAAGCTTGTTCACTAGGTAAACAACATAGGGAAGAATTTCCAGTGCATAAAGAGAAGAAAGAGAGAGAATTAATTGAATTAATACATGGTGATGTCTGTGGTCCCATGCAAACCTTATCACTTGGTGGTACGAGGTACTTTCTCATATTTGTTGATGACAAATCAAGATTTACTTAGATTTATTTTATAAGGAGAAAGAGTGATGTATTTGAATATTTTAAAGAATTCAAAACTATGGTGGAAAAGTAGACAGGTAAATACATCAAGATACTCAGATCTGATCAAGGTGGAGAATACACCTCAGGAGACTTTGAAAGGTACTGCAAAAACAATGGGATCATTCAGCAATTCACAGTTCCTTCTACACCATAGCAAAACGGTGTAACTGAAAGGAAGAATAGGACATTAGTGGAATGTGCTCGCAGCATGTTAAAAGGTAAAAATATCTCTAATGATTTTTGGGCATAACCCATTAACACTGCTTTTTACTTAAAGAATAGAAGTCCAACTAAGATTCTAGATTCAAAAACGCCTTTTGAAGTTCTTTATGGCTATAAACTTAAAGTTTGTCATTTAAAAGTATTTGGTTCAAATGAATTTGCTCATATTCTTAAAGATGAGAGAAGAAAACTGGATGCAAAATCTGTTAAGTGTAATTTTGTTGGTTATTATGATGATCATAAGGCATACAAATTGTTTGATCTCAATTCACATAAGCTCATAGCAAGCAAAGATGTGATTTTTCATGAGACTATAGATGAAGAAGTAAGTAGGTATGATGTTTGGCATACTCTTTATGACAATGATGTGATTTTTCATGAGACTATAGATGAAGAAGTAAGTAGGTATGATGTTTGGCATACTCCTTATGACAATGATGTTTAAGTGAAAATTGATATAGATAATGAACAGGAAAAGGAAAAGGAACAGGTACAACAACAAGGTGAAAGCAGCATAGAGACTCCAGCAACTCCTACGCCTTAGAAAAGAAGAGATGAAAGTGCAGAAAGTGGTCGATCATTGAGGAAGTCAACAATAACAATTCATATACCCTATAGGTATAAAGACTATGCTTTGATGACACAAAAAATGAATGTTGTAGAACTTACTTGTTATGAACAAGCCAAAAATCATAAGGACTGGAATAATGCAATGAATGAAGAATATGAATCAATAATGAAGAATGACACTTGGGAATTTACTGAGTTGCCTAAAAACAAAGATTTGACTCAGGATGTAAATGGCTGTATAAAACCAAGTTTAATGCAGATGGAAGTGTTGACAAATATAAGGGAAGATTAGTTGCAAAAGGGTATTCACAAAAAGAAGGAATTGATTATGAAGACACTTTTGTCCCTGTAGCTAAGTTAAATACAATTAGAGTCATGATGGCATTAGCTACAAAATACAATTGGAAAGTTCATTAGTTAGATGTTAAATCTGCATTTGTGAATGGTGAAGAAGTTTATTTGGTTCAGCCTGAAGGATTTATAAAGAAAGGGGAAGAAGATCTTGTCTGCAAACTCAAGAAAGCTCTATATGGTTTGAAACAAGCACCTAGATATTGGTATATTAAGATTGATTTGTTCTCTGCCCAAAAAGGTTTTGTGAAAAGAAAAAATGATCCTAATCTGTATGTTAAAAAGGATGAAAATGGAAATGTTGCTTTGATATCCTTATATGTTGATGATTTGATTATCACTGGTAGTGCCTCTCATTTGATTGAAGACATTAAGATTCAGTTAGCACATATATTTGAAATGAATGACCTTGGTGAAATACATTATTGTTTAGGTCTGGAAATATGGAGAGAAGGCAGTAAAACAATTATCACTCAAAGCAAATACTCAAGGGAAATTCTAGAAAGATTCAATCTGAGTTATAGCAAGGCAGTATCAACACCTTTGGAACAAAATGTTAAGTTATCTAGTCTTGATGAAACTAAAGAGGCAAATGGTGTTTTGTATCGCCAATTGGTGGGAAGTTTAAACTATCTTACCACTACCAGACCAGACATAGCATATTCTATCAGCATTCTGAGTCAGGTCATGGATAAATGTAATACCCCATTTTGACCCTTAGTATATATTAGCTTTTAATGTAAATATTGTATACATGTGATGTATGTTTTCCTAGCGTGGAGCTCAAGGCCAAGGCCCCACTAGTGGCAGCTTGAATTTTATTTAAAGGAAAGTATTAGACATCATGTTTCCCATGTGCTATTTAGCCATGGAACATTGTAAAAATGATGTAAATAAACATCATGCAATAAAATAGCAAAACTAGCTATGGAGGCAACGAATGAGAAGGGGCCATGTGTATCCACTAGAGAGTGGTGAGGGGGCTATGGGATTGAACCATAGGCTTCCATATGTTACCTTGAGAACCCATTTGACTTCCCTTGCTGACATTTAATTCTGTTGTAAGGAAGTGGTTGAAGAAAATAGTCCATGACTTCAATGGAGCATGGGCAACCCATAAATTCGTATGGCAGGGTATGGGCTCTGTTTTGCTTGACCCACAAGTCACTCAACCTCTTGGGAATCCTTCCAATCTCATTCCCATTCCATTGTTGATCACCCAGCATCAATTCTCATCACCCATGAATTCCCAGCAGAGAGAAAAATCAGAAATCGCAACTTTGCAAGAACCTACGTTTTGAAGAGACAAAAACGCCCAGATTTGGTATTGGACAGTAAAATCCAATGGGGGATCCATAGGTATGAACCTTGGGAAAAATTTGGGAGCATTAGCTACCTTGAAATCCATTGGAAAACCCATTTTTGATAGCCCATAAACCCAGTGATAGGATTGAGTTATTTGTTACCAGAATGGTGAGAAATCCAAGTGTGGAGGTTTGAACAGAGGATGGGTTTTCTTGAATTGAGCTTGAGATGTATGTATCTCTGTGGTTGAGCTCACGAGCTTAGCATCCTCATAATTTCCTTATTGCATGCTGGATAAACGCAGTTGTTTGCTGACATAGCATGATCGTTTGAGTGAATCCATGGCTATGAGTGAGCCTGTCTAGTTCCTCCTTAGTGGATACACAGCCCAGCTCGGGGGTGATCTCTTAGCTGAAAGAATATAGGTTGGACAGAGATCTATGGTTGGGTAGAACGTTGCTCTCACCTAGCCAGTTGTTTGGACATTTGCATTTCAAGATAAGTATTCTCTGTGGATTAATTTATTTGCATTATGTGTTCAACAATGTGTTAGTCATGTACGTTAAATTACTCATGTTACTTGGATGAAATGATTATCTTAAGTTAGTTGGCATGATGCATGTGTATAGCATGAGAATGAGATGGATTATTGTATGACCGTTTCATCATTCTGCCTGGAAGAAATAGGCTGATGCATCTCCTTCTACTTGTATGTTATTATGGTTATTCTGCTGTGTTTATTAAATGAGTTGTGTTAATTTTATATTCTGTAATGTCTTAATTATTGACTATTGTTTATATGATGAATGCATGATGAAACTATGTGCATATATAGTGTTTAATTCCGTTGTGCTTGTTGAGTATGAATATGAATGCACAACTTTTATTTAACCATGCATTTCTTAAAAGGAATTTTGATATGGGGCTGAGATTGCCAATAAGCTCGGTAAGTTTCGTTCATGTTCTCTCCCCTGCATTGGGATGATAGGAAGGGACGTGACAATAAACCACTGGAAATCCACTAGATAGCTACAAAGAAAGTCCTTCGATATATGAAAGTAACTGTTAATTTTGGTATTATGTATACTGATAATTGTGATGTTGAGTTGACAGGTTACTCTGATTCAGATTGGGTTGGAAATCCTGATGATAGGAAATCAACCTGAGGATATGCATTCAACATAGGTACAGGGGTCGTATCATGGAGTAGTAAGAAACAACCAACTATTTCTTTATCATCAACATAAGCTTAATACAAATCTCTATGCAATGCTACTTGTGAAGTTGTTTGGTTAAGGAGAATTCTTGAAGACATTAGCAACAAGCAAATGAAGCCAACTGTTCTCAAAAGTGACAATCAAAGCTCTATTAAATTGGCATACAATCCAATTTATCATGCCAGAACCAAGCATATTGAAATTCAACACCATTTTGTAAGAAAAAAGATACAAGAGAAGGAAATTGACTTGACATACTATAATACCACTGAGAATGTGGCTAACATCTTTACCGAGCCTCTTGGGAAGATGAGTTCCGAAGAATGTAGGAAATAGTTAGGTGTGGTAGAGAATCCATTTATCCATTAAGGGGGAGTGTTGGAATAATAATGTCGAATTATTAAATTTAGATTATGTTAGGTTGAGATCCTATTTTCTAGGAGTTTGTTAAACGACTCTCACAACTAGATATTTGTAACCTTTATTCATAACAAAGGAAGTCATGTTTTGTTCTGCATTTTAATATTGTGTTCTATTTAGTTATTCTCACTTCATCAAAATATTCATGGGTGAGGCAGCTTTCATTTGACAAACCTTAATATTATTCAATAACAATATAAAGCAAACCCGTCAATTGTATAAAAATATGTATGTATGTGCAAAGGAAAAATTTAAACTACAAATATGTGAATTGTATACAATTCTTTTTAGCTACCTGTTATAGAAAGCAAGCAATTACATTTTGAAAAAAAGAAAGTCTGAGTAGATAATGTGATATGTATATTTTATGTTCCTATATAGATTGCATCTAAGATCAATAAATTGTCTTTGTCAAATTGTAGATAATGTACCCTTATTTATTGTTGAATTCTCCCAAATTAATGGCCTGCATTTGCAGGTTTTTTTCAACGACGATCTTGCTAGAATTTGAATGGTTTGAACCATTTCCAATGTTCACAGTCCATGTATTTTCCAATTTTGATTATGGTAAGTAGCTGGATAAGTGAAAATGGATATCAAACTCCAGATAAGGATTAATGAGTGTAAGCAATATCATTTGGATGTGATGGTATGCTTTTTAATAAAGCTGGTGAGTCTTTCCCTATGGATTCAATATTTTTTTCAAGACAAAGAGAGCATTGTAAATACACATGGATTCAAGAATAGTTTGAATCTAAATTTCAATTGTAAGAAAGAACAGGAAACACCCGTTGACCAATATTAACAATGCCCTTCATTAAACAGTCAAATGGTTTGACCAATAACCCATAATGCATATACGGCTAAGAAAAAATTTAAACCCTCATGAAATAGCCCATATACAACTCAAACAAAGTTTAAAAATTCACTCTCTAATTTGAAATAGTACTCTTCAGTTTGTGGAATAAATTTTAAACCCTCATGAAATAGCCCATATACAACTCAGACAAAGTTTTAAAATGCATTCTCTAATTTGAGATACTACTCTTCAGTTTGTGGAATATTTGTGAAATATTTTTGTATAGCATGGTCCTTTTTGCTTTTGATAATGTGTCAACTTTCCTTTTAAATTTCTTCTCAAAAATTCTTCTATCAAGGTGGCCTTGTATGATATTATACATCTCAAGCATCCACTGAAAGTATGCATGTGCCATAATCTATTTATAATGTTAACCCAATGCTCGTCAATGTTCTGGACAAAAATTATTCAAATACTTCATTATTCAAGATCCATAGCATTGAATTTAATCTAAATACCATGCAAAATCAACAAATAAAACACTAAAAGTTCATTTTCATTTGTTTACAAGAAGTTGGCCCAAGCTAATATTATAATGAATAGTGCGATAAAATAAGGATTTCTTGTTTTGAATATAGAATCAACTTTATCTAATATCTTTTAAATATAGAATTTGATCAAACCTGAATCTGTGCAAACCATTCTCAACTATGTGAGATGTCAAAAAATTTGGAATCTCAAATGAGTATGATAATTTTAAACTCTTATCAGATGTACAATAGAAAATAAAATAAATCTAGATTAACTAATAAACATATTAAATCAAAAATATTCTAAGATTTCAAACATATTCTAAGATTGTTTATTTGATAATTATTACTTCACTCCTACTCTATAAATAATCACTTGATAATTATCCCAATATTTGAAAGGAATAAATATAATAACCCCACCTGTCATATAGCAGTAATTATTCTGAGCTGGACTTACCTTTTTGTCAGCGAAGGAAGCCTTCAACTTTAAATCTTTTGACATTCAATGATGCTATGTGCATGCTTTAAATATGGATGCCTTCGGGCAAGCAGTGAATGAACAGGTTCTTTTAATGGCCTAATTTTAAGAACATCTCTTAAAAAATATTAAAACCAGTCCAAAAGCATATTGATTTGATCATTCTCCCCATAAAGAAGAGATTGACCAGAAAATTTAGCAACCTAATGACCCATAGAGTACAGAAAATTAAGCAGAATTCAGCAAAACTTTATCGGACATATGATTCAAGTGACAAATATTTACAGAAAAATCCAATCTTTGAGAAGATATTAGAATTCAAATAAATTGATGGAACTATAAATTATTTCAATATTCTAACGATAGTGTATGTTTAAACTAGTCGCTTTAGAAACTGAATACTCTGTGGCTATTGGTTTGGCCATTTGTGCAGATGATTGTTGTTCTCCCTGGGTTGTTGTTCTCCTTGAGTTATCTACATCCAAAATCCTACAAGAAGAAAATGTTGTAAATATATTACGGGTGTTTCAAAACATACATGAAATAAATAGCAAAAGCACAGAATGAGGGTCGTGAAGCTTAAACCTTGTAGAAAACAGTTTGGATAAAGTCCTGAATATCCGAGAATCTGGACAGAGTAGCATTGCATTTCGTGTTTGTTCAAATCTCCTCTAAAGTGGGTTCATGGTCGAGCTAGGCATTCACATAGCACACTCATATATGGATACATTGAATATAGGCATGTCACATAGAGATGCATGTAGACAAAACGTGGTGAAAAGCTATTAAGATAGGCATGTCCCATGTCACAAACAGATGCATGAAAATGAAAGAAAATGAAAGGTGGGGAATGAAGCATGACAATGGTCCATCAAAACTCACAAAATTACATATCACCATACTACCAACATACTGTACCTGCCATTATACCTTATATGTATACCATACCACCAGAAGACTCGAGTGTCTCCAAAAGAGGACAAATAAGGTTTTCAAACATACTGATTTCTATGGTCCTGCTGCTTGGCGGGCTGACAGGGACTAATAAGATTAAAAATTAATATATGTTATTGATAGGATAAATAATCTTGTGAAAAACAAAAGAAATAATGAATCTAGTCACAAATCAATGCAATTGTAATATTATGGTGATGACGGGTTTAGTCACTAGTTCATTTCTCCTTTAGAATGCAGTCCATGTCAATGCATCATTCTTCTGTGCAACCATTCACTCAACATAATATTGAGAATTATCTAGGGTATAAATATTCAATATCAATACAATTTAATCTTGGTTTATACAAAATAAGAAGATAAATTTTAATTAGGCAATTCCCACAAAAGGAAAAGAGGTTTGCAAAATTAAGGTGTTGTGTGAATTGTTTGAATCTCTTCATAGAGATAATCGAGATAGTGGTTATGGAGATGGGGATATATAGTTTATTATGTTGTAAAAATTGCAAGGCAGTAGAATCTTCAAGGCAGTGGAATCAGTTTGAGTCACCAAGTAGTGGAATTAGTTTGAGTCTTGGTGAATGTCACTGACATCAGTTTTAATAATATTGAAAACTGTCACTATCTAATATCTTAGAGGTAATTTCCTCATAATAATAGTAATAAAAAGAACTCCCTAAAAGCACAAAAAAAACAGAAAGCAAAGTATAATGGAAATGCAACGAACGACATAATCTTTATTGGTTGTATAGAAGAATCTTTGAAATCCATTGTTCAAACCTCACAATATAATGACTTAGTATGTAATGGTTTAATGTAAGTATTTAGCATTGTGTGATGAGAATGGTATTAAGATCCTGGGCTTGTATTGAGATACATAATCAAGTTATCCTTGATTTAATGTTTAACATTTTTTTGTTTTTACAAGTAGGTATTGGTGTAAGAAGAGAAATTGTAGGAAATTGAGGTAGCTTCCAAAATATCTATGTACTAATCTTATGTTTTTATAGAATTACGAAAGTGATTATACCTTTCAAATTCTAAGGTCATGAGTTAGTGCAAGGTGTGTTCTTAACATAATCAAACAACATTTTTTCTTTGCATTGTAGATATTTCTTTGTTTTAGTGCATGGTATAATGTATTTAAAAATGGATAAAATAAAAAAACATTATAGCAAGAACAATAGACATGTATTTTAGGATTTTGATACCAATCAAGTCAAAATAAATTAATCATAGTAAGAAACAATAATTTTTAAAAAATTACATATTTGAAATCTAAATTCACTAATCTATATGTGTATTTAATTTCAGGGATGAAAGATTTGTGCTCTTAATTTAAAAATAATGTCAAAAATGCAAAATTACAGTTATTGAGAATCATAATGAAAAATGATGTTTTTGATAAAATATGGCTACCTCAAAAATATTCATGTTCTTGTAGTCAAAATGGAATCCCTATCTTGAATCCTTGAGATCCATTTCATCACGAAGGAACCATGAGTGGGAACAATGTATTGTGGTAAAGGAATAAGGTTGAGTGACTATCACTTGTGTGCAAAGAGGATTCAAAGAGGAGATCGAAATAATCGTGTAGGGTCTTAAGCATATGTTGTTCAAGATAGAACGGAAATTGATCATGGAGCAAGAGGAGATATAAAATGGAATCCCACATGATGGTAACAACTAGTGATATTGCAAATGAATACACCTTCTAGATCAGGTTGAGAACACTTCTCCATAAGGGTGTGTGGCTACAAAAAGTAATTAGCATATAAAATATTTAAATAAAAAATGTTGAGAATATTTGTGCACCTTTGGTTAGGGCTAGTGTTGACTTTGTCCAAGAGGATGTTTTTATATTTACTATAAGAGTCATTTTCCAATGAAGTAAGTAATGAATTATAGGTTTCCTTCATTTTCTGTATTACTATTATGTTAAGCAAGTAATCAATTCTAAGCTTCCTTCATTTTCTCTTGTATTAACTTTTGTTTTATAATTTTGTTGTTTAATAAAAGTAAATTTAGTTTTGTCCTAATTATTATATTTACATATCAATTTGGTAATATAATTGATATTAGACTATATATAGGTCCTCTTTCCTCAAATATAAGTTTTTGAACCTCCCACCCAATCAATTTGTTGTTTCTATGCTTCTCCATCGAGGTAGGGTTTGCAATTTTCTCTATAAAGAGGAAAGGCTAAGGCTAAATCCATGTCCATGGCATCATTCACTCCTTTAGTCATTCAATATAGTGAATATTCTAGTTTATCATTTCATTGACGATCCTTAGGTTTTATACCTCATTTCCTTTCAGATCATATTCTTGTCAATGCATTACCAAAGAAATCATGGGTCCCCATATTTTAACTTGATGTGATTTTTCCTCTCATGTTCAGTGCAATTGGGAAATTCTATTGCTCATTTTATTTATGTAATCCTTAGCTTCCACAGTTTTCAACCTCAATCCCATTGTTGCATCCCTCCTTCTCTTCATACTTTTGCTAGGCAACGGATGTTGGGCTCTACTTGCTCTAATATCAGGTTGTTTGGGGAAGTTGCACATCTGCACTATATGCCTTATATTTGCATGTCACCGTTTGTAAAGATCTAAGGTTTTTTTGAGCAAGAGATTATTCCATCAAACATGTTGCAAAGGCTTCTGAACTCAGCTAATTAGTGATGCAACACTTTCTTTCTTGCAACTATCCTTCATAACTAGATGGTTTTCCTTTTTGAAGGTTCCACTATAAATCTGGCTAGATTTTTTACTGATGTAGAAGATGAAGTATGGATTGTATCATTTACTGTGCTTAATGGTATATTGTAAGGTGCGTTATGTTCCAAATAATATTTAGGCTTTTCCTTCCTATACAACAACCTCTTCTTTAATGCATTTCTTGACACCATGCGAGATACTATGATCGAGATGGGTAGGAGGATCTATTGTCCAATGTTTTGTGAAGGTATGCCTTGTCGCAGTGAAATTTTTAGGGATTTCAAACATTGGATGCTGAGTTCAAGTGAAATTTTCAAAATTGATCTCTACACAACAAGAAAATCCGTGTTTTAGCACCACAATTTAGCGCAACTTGCATTTTGTGGTGTTAATTTGGTGGTATTATCAACAGTTACAATTTTATGGTGTTATAGTGGTGGTATTAGCACTAATTACATTTTGTGGTGTTAAAGTGGTGGTATTAGCACCACTTATATTTTGTGGTGTTAAGATGGTGTTAATGTTTGTTATTATTATTGGAAATGAAGTTTGCACTCATCCATGTTAATATATATGTCATGTTGGCAAGTACCATAAAGTGGTGCTAAACTCTTATTTACTTAGAAAACCAGATAAAATATCATAACATTGAAAAAAATTAACTAATAACTTAGAAAACCATATATTTTAGAGAATCAAGAAGCACTGAAGTTGGTTACTTTATTTTTCAAAACTCTGCATTTCAAGATAAAAGAATGTTAAGTACTAGAGCAACAAATCACATATCTTGGAGATATAAGGAAAGTCTATGTAGGAGATATGTCATCTTATTGAAATGTTGTAAGTTAAAGCTGGTCACAGTGAGACCCAATACATGGACATGTAGAAATAGGATTTAATTATGAGGATTTGCATCATAAACAAATTATTAGGATTTGGTGGTTTTCGGCGACTCGATGATGGTCATAAGGGAAGCTAGGAATATGACGAAGAATCGCAAGAACCAAGCCACCAAGATGCATCACCTCCTAAAATGCATTGTCAAGGAATATGAAGTTGTCAACTTCCTACATGTGTTGAGAACATATAACCAGCAAGCGAACACTATGGCAAACATAGCAGTTGGAATCAACTATGGATTTTTAGTTTGCGATCAAAGGGCCTATTGGAAAAACTAGTTTCCTTAATTTTGTTCTTCTTTCTTATGTTGTTGAGACAACTAATTTTTTCTAGAGATAAGAGGAGGTTCATGTCTTTGTAATGGAGTGCTCACAACTTCCTAGTCCTTAAACTTTCAACTATGAATTTTATTTGCTGCAAGGCAATGGATAAATCCAAGTTCATCTTCATAACTTTGAACCTCCACCACGCCATTACCTATGAAAGGGGGAAGCTCGCATGGATGAGACACATGATCTCCATGCATAAATTCAATGCAGAGTTTTGTCAATGCATAAGCGTATTTAATGTTGGGAGTGGGTGCATTAACTTCTATTTTGGGAGCTTGGTCCGGAGGCATTCATGAGAGAGCAGAGAAGAGGTTTCAAGCACTGAGATGGGCGACTTTGTGCAACCTTCCTTCATTCCGGCCCCATCCTTGTCTCATTTTCTGCATTATAGGAAGCCGCTGACAAACCTTGGGGGAATTGCAAGTCTGGATACCCTAAAGGTGCTATCTACGAGGGATGACTGCCAGGATCTGGCTCACAAAGGTTCGGTTAGTGCTCTACCTACTCTCCATGATTCTTGTAAGTCTAAGTTTTTGGGTTTGGAAAAGAATTTTCTCTTTTCTTCAGTCAGAGGAGATGGTGGAAGAGATGGCTCTGCGCAAAAAATATATGGAGGATAGTGTTTCGGACGAGGTCAAAAAATATATGAAGGATATGGAGAATTAGATTCATCTGTTTCGTGGGGAAAACTTTGAATTCAAGAGGGCTATCTCTCATCTTAATTCTCTTGCTTAAGCTACGCACTCTGAGGTCCAAAATTGCAGCAGTAAGATTAATGGGAAGGTAGCCAGCCTAGAAGAAAACATTGATAAGGTTTGTCCCAACTCTATCAATTTGGATGCTAAAAGCACTGCTGTTCATAAAAGTGACATTAATGTGGAAGAAAAAATCGATAGTATGAGAGTTGAAATCAGGCAAAGCACCTTGGATATGCAAGAAGGAAAAGGAGCAACGATGGGAGGAAATGAAGGGTGTCATGTCCCCAATTTTGGGCTAATTCAGTGACCATGGGTAAAAGGGGACATTATTTTCCTAGGAAGATAAATGATAATTTAATCCTGTAACTATATAATAAATTTTAGCCTAAGTTCTGTTGGAGGAATTAATTTTATTAATTTAAATTAATTCAGTTACTTAATATTCCTAAAATAATTGGGCAAGTGGGCCAAGAGAGTGCCCTCATGGAGATAAGGTTTCCAAATTGGATCTAGAGACAAGAAAATAGAAATATGGCTAAATCAGTTTGTGGATTTAGGAAAAGAACAAAAGAAGGAAAGGTGTAAGAGTTTCTAAAAGCAAGAAAATGGAAACAACCAGAAAAATCAAAAGGAGGGCGTAGTTTCCAAAAAGGAGTCCAGTTTGCAAATCAAGCAACTTTTACAAAGCAAGAAACATATGGAGACAAACGGGGGCACAGTTTCTAAAGGAGAAAATCTTGTAAGGCAAAATAAAGGCAAGTATGTCAACTCATGGGTGACCTATTCTCACAGGTTACCAAGCTCTTCAACTTGCTCAGCAGGTCATCATGAATTTTATAAAAGAATCCAACCAACTCCATTTAAGAACTTTTTTCATTGTGAGTTTATGAGTGAAGCATTTTAGCTTCTCAAGGTTTGGTGATGTGCCCAAGCTAATCAATGGGTGATGTGCCCCATTCTTCTATTCTACTTCTCTTCTCTAATATTCTATCAAGATTTACAGCCATGGAGATCTGATATGCAGGTCCATATACTCCAATACTAAGAAGAACCCAAGCTTACAAGGATTTATCATCATACAAGGTACATTCGGAGGAGAGAACATTGAAGGGCCGAAATGGAGGTTTTGGGTTCAGCACTTTTGATGATTTCTAGGTTATGAGACCTATTCCATTATGTCTGGAGGGACATTTCCAGTAGGAAACACTTTTTGTCTCATCAAGAAAGGTGTCTGGATGACCAAGATACACCTATTTTCACCAGAGCCAAGGTTTCATGTGTTAAGGAGCGCACGTGTGAAGTTCCAGTTCAGTGAATGCACCCATGACAACTTAGGAAGCTTAGTGTGCAACCCACACTCTATTTCAGACCTGTTGTATATCAGAATACATATTCAGAACATAGATCTATTCATTACCTCTCTTGTTCCAATCATTCTATGGCCCTATGAGGGGATTTCCTAGTCAATAAGTCATTTTACTAAGGAGGAGCCATTAAATGAGTACAAATATGGTTAAGTGAGTAAAATTTCATCTTGATTCTGTTAATTACATTATATCAGATCACTCTAATATTTCAGAATAGAGTATTACATTTAAATAAGTCATTACTTGACTCATAATAGAAGACTAGCTCATTGAGCATTGTTTAATGACTAGTTTCACTAAAATGATTGTCAAATTTATTCTAAATGTCATATCTACTTTCTGTAAGTTGTAGGAGGTCACTAATATACCATAGAAGCCATATCAGTTCATACTTTAAGAATTTAGAAGGATTTACCCACTGTTTGTGAAGATTGAAAATAGACTAGCTCTGTCATCCCGGCAGGGTCTAAAATCTCCAAACCACCTCTACTCTTCCCGAATATTTTTGATTGTTTTCCATAGAATCCCTTGTGCCTATTTGACCATAATAACTCATTTTTGTACCCACCCATTCTAGAAAGCATATGTTAGTGCGCCCATGAAGCTTTGCAGTAGGCTTTAGCGGTAGCTGATGTCCGAAACATAAATGGCCCCAGTGCTTTGTGCTTAAGACTCTCCCTCTCATATTAATATTTTCTACTGCACATTTCCCCATACAAATTCCAGAACTGAATTTTCATCCCACCATCCTTAGATTCAATCTCCATCCCCCTCACTAGCATCCTCCTTGGTTTGAAAAAATTATTAAGAAATTTATCCAATGAATTTTATTAAAATTTCTGAAGTTGAGTTAATCTCTGGGTCAGATCTTGGCTAGGATATTACAGTGGTATCAGGGCACTTTCCTCCACTTCTATGGAAAGAAATACACTCACTAATGGAAGGAAGATTGAAGATCTTCTCATAGAGGAAAATGTGGCTCCTACCAGTTAGTGAAGAAGAAGAATCTATTTTTGAGCCATATGAAGAGGAGCCTTTAACCCTTGCTGGAAATTCTTGTTTGCACAAAGTTGAACATGATTTCCTTGATGAACAAATGTTTGAATAGAGCATAGGAAATGACCTACCTATGACTAATTGGGATTATGAAGGAATACTTAAAAGAGGTAACCCTGAGAAATTCTATGAGTACTTCATGGAGTACTCTGCCTTGAAGAAGGACGTTCAGAAGTCCCTAACATTTAGAGACTATTGTGATTTAGAAATTCAAATTTTGTTCAAAGACCCCTACAATAGTGATAGCAAAAGAAGGATTGCACATATGGTTGATGGTGTGTGCAAAGAAGTCAAGGCAAGATCTTTACCCCTAGGAGCTAAGATAGAAGGGAGGAATAAAAATGTGTCCACACAGCCAGGAAAAATCAAGGGAGGAAACCGAGATCCACCTAGTTCTTTGGGTGGAGAAGAAGAAGGAAAAAATAAAGATGAATTTGAAGCCCTACATATGGATCCATCCCAATCTCATGGAAAAGGAATCAAGAAGGGAGTTTCATCAAAGCCACTTGCAACGCCAAGCATTGCGAGACTGTTTGGTTTTTCTTCAAGAAGGAAGTCCAAAGGTTGTGATCTGAGCACAACACAATGTGGAGAGACATCAATTTTCTAGGAAAGAAATGACCAAGAAGACATTGCTGGTGCCCCATTACTCGAAGGAGTGGATGAAGAAGGTCAATGCACAATGGAAGATCCAATAGTCAAACATTTGATTGTTGGCAATGTGGAAGGTGAAATCACTCCCAATTTCTTCATGGGTGACTTCAAGATAAATGCAGACGATATGGGGTAGATTGATGATGGTGAGACATCTATTGGATCTGATCCAAAGGATGAGCATAAATCAGATTCACAGTCAACTCTTGAGCTTCATCAGGAAGCAGAAATCAAGCACACCTCGGAGGGGTGTGAATTAGAAATTGTGAGGGAAAATCATGATGCCATAAACCTGTCTCTTGAGAAGTATAATTGTGCACAGAGGCATGAATTCCATTCTGATTTTTGTAGGCCTTTGTTGCAGCCCCATATGGAATCCACTACTAGTGGGAGGATTGGTCTGGTTGAGTCCTCTAGTAGTTGGGTTCAAGAATCATGGGAGGTTGAATTGCAAGAAGCAGAAAAGGAGGTTCACCATCTAGAACTTCTTTCCCTGATTGGACCATTGAAAATGAGTGAAGGAAAAATCAAGGAGGCACTGAAAAATCTAAAAGAACTTAATACTTTGATCTCTCACTGTTGTTGGAGAACTGCATCAGTGGAGGATCAACCCTTTGTTGAAGATTTTGTGCACATGTGGGAAGCAGTAGGAAGCCTAGCAGGAAATTTATCTCAGCTGCTTTCTGATAGAGATCACTTGCAAGAGCTTGTGAATATGTACTATAATGCTACAATAAGGAATGTCGAGGATATCAGCAAGCTCACTCATATGTTGGAAACCACCCAAGATTCTCTGATTGGTACTCATGGTGCTTGTCAAGAATCTGCGAATCGGATTGAGCAGTTTAATGAGATGTTGCCAGAATCACTTTTTACCTCCTAGCTTTCACAAAGTCACACTAACATGGCTGAATTATTTCATGTTCCAAGGGAGGAACTTCATGAATTGGTGGATCATGAGCAACAATCTATTCCGTATGTGCAGAAAAAAGTGGATGAAAAACAAGCACGTCATTTTTTCCAGAATGAACCTGAGAGGTTCATTGAAGAAAGTCCCTCTTCCAAGGAAGAGGCATATGAGTTCACCAAAGATGGGTCAGCCATCAATGGAGAGGATACATCCACAACTTCATTGGATGAAATGTTCAGAAGCATGGCTCACCATCCTTCATTCCCCACTTCACATTCAACCACAAATATTGGGAATGAAAAATGGGTAAAAGGATTCTTCCTATTTGTGCCACATGATGAGTAGGAGGATCCAAAAATTGAGGCCGATGGCATGTTCCTTAACCCACAACAATTGAGGAAGACCATGCATGCGTGTGCATCCATGTTTGACAAGAATGCATCAGATCTACACTTACCTTCAATGTGTGGGTCAATTGATGCAGTTTTGCACCCTTGGATCAATGGGAGAGAGTTGCGCCATTGGATGAAGAGGGGGGGACCTGTTGAGTTCCATAGACACCATGATACCTTTTTATTTGAGGGAAACATGAACATGGTTGATTTTGATACAACGTACCCTCTTTTGGAGCATTCTTCCATGAGAGACATGGAGGAGTGTTTAGAACAGTTTCATGAGAACCAACCAGTCGATCTTTTCCCGAGGGAACCTAAGTTGTTGCTTGAACAGAGTCACTATTCCATGGAGAAGAGGGATGAGATGACCCCATTTGGACTAGCCAATAATGAAGAAGTTAAGGCCATAAGTTTGGTTACTAAAATTTGCAGACATACAAAGAAGGTTCACAGTTCTTTCCCACATGATCTAGATTTCGCCACATCAATGAGGAATGAAGATTGGGTGAAGAATTTTTTTTGGTTGATGCCACATGTACAACAGGAGGATCATGTTCTATCCCTATGGGAGATAGATCCTATTGTATAAGAGATGGCTGATTATAACTCATATAAATCAGCAAGAAATATTTCTTGTTCATTCACTGAAGGGATGGATAGAGGCATCACCGAAAAGAAGAATCTGGAAGGTAAAAGTTTCTTGTCTTTCTGCAAGGAAATTTTTTTTAATTTAGTTGATTTTTCTATGATTTGCAAGGAGCAGCAAAGAAATATTTTGCAGCCATTAGATACCTCCACTACACATTCACACAAGGTTCGAGTGTACAAATACATAATAAAAAATTTCTTGAGTAGGAAAAATGGAGAGATTCCAACTTGGTATTGGGATCCTGACATCCTTTAGAATGCCACACTGTTTGGATGAATGTTGCACAATCCATGGGATCCTGGCATTCCTTGGGTTGAAAGTTTGTTCTTGATGACATTTGAGCTTTGGAAAAGGCACCACAAGCAGTGGAATCTAGACCTTCTTTTTCCTGGTGGATTTTGTTGGATGGTATTCAGATCCATGGGAGTCTCATACAAGCAATGGGATCTTGGCATTGTTTGTCTTTGGAGAGATGATTATGATCAGAGTAGTGCAGCAAAAGCATGATGGAATCTTGGGATATTTTGCTTGAGGACAAGAAATTTTGGGAAGGGAGGACTGTCATGTCCCCAATTTTGGGCTAATTCAGTGACCATGGGTAAAAGGGGACATTATTTTCCTAGGAAGATAAATGATAATTTAATCCTGTAAATATATAATACATTTTAGCCTAAGTTCGGTTGGAGGAATTAATTTTATTAATTTAAATTAATTCACTTATTTAATATTCCTAAAATAATTGGGCAAGTGGGCCAAGAGAGTGCCCTCATGGAGATAAGGTTTCCAAATTGGATCTAGAGACAAGAAAATAGAAATATGGCTAAATCAATTTGTGGATTTAGGAAAAGAACAAAAGAAGGAAAGGTGTAAGAGTTTCTAAAGCAAGAAAATGGAAACAACCAGAAAAATCAAAAGGAGGGTGCAGTTTCCAAAAAGGAGTCCAGTTTGCGAATCAAGCAACTTTTACAAAGCAAAAAACATATGGAGACAAAGGGGGGCACAATTTCTAAAGGAGAAAAGCTTGTAAGGAAAAATAAAGGAAAGTATGTCAACTCATGGGTGACCTATTCTCACAGGTCACCAAGCTCTTCAACTTGCTCAGCAGATCATCATGAATTTTATAAAAGAATCCAACTAACACCATTTCAGAACTTTTGTCATTGTGAGTTTATGAGTGAAGCATTTTAGCTTCTCAAGGTTTGGTGATGTGCCCAAGCTAATCAATGGGTGATGTGCCCCATTCTTCTATTCTACTTCTCTTCTCTAATATTCTATTAGGATTTGCAGCCATGGAGATCTGATATGCAGGTCCATATACTCCAATACTAAGAAGAACCCAAGCTTACAAGGATTTATCATCATACAGGGTACATTCGGAGGAGACAACATTAAAGGGCCGAAATGGAGGTTTTGGGTTCAGCACTTCTGATCATTTCTGGGTTATGAGAGCTATTCCATTACGTCCGAAGGGATGTTTCCAGTAGGAAACACTTTTTGTCTCATCAAAAAAGGTGTACAGATGACAAAGATACACCTATTTTCACCAGAGCCAAGGTTTCATGTGTTAAGGAGCGCACGTGTGAAGTTCCAGTTCAGTGAATGCACCCATGACAGCTTAGGAAGCTCAGTGTGCAGCCAACACTCTATTTCATACCTGTTGTATATCAGAATACATCTTCAGAACATAGATCTGTTCATTACCTCTCTTCTTCCAGTCATTCTATGGACCTATGAGGGGATTTCCTAGTCAATAAGTCGTTGTAATGAGGAGGATCTATTAAATGAGTACAAATATGGTTAAGTGAGTAAAATTTCATCTTGATGCTGTTAATTACATTATATCAGAGCACTCTAATATTTGAGAACAGATTATTACATTTAAATAAGTCATTACTTGACTCATAATAGAAGACTAGCTCATTAAGCATTGTTTAATGACTAGTTTCACTAAAATGACTGTCAAATTTATTCTAAATGTCAGATCTACTTTATGTAAGTTTTAGGAGGTCACTAATATATCATACAAGCCATATCAATTCATACTTTAATAATTTAGAAGGATTTACCCACTATTTGTGAAGATTGAAAATAGACTAGCTCTGTCATTCTTGCAGGGTCTAAAATCTCCAAACCACCTCTACTCTTCCCGAATCTTTCTGATTGTTGTCCAGAGAATCCCTTGTGTCTATTTGACCATCATAACTCAGTTTTGTACCCACCCATTCTACTAATCATATGCTGGTGTGCCTAGGAAGCTTTGCGGTAGGCTTCAGCGGTAGCTGATGTCCGAAACATAAATGGCCCCAGTGCTTTGTGCTTGGGACTCTCCCTCTCATATTAATATTTTCTGCTGCACATTTCCTGATACAAATTCAAGATCTAAAATTTCATCCCACCATCCTCAGATTCAGACTCCATCCCCCTCACTAACATCCTCCTCGGTTTGAAAAGATTATTAAGGAATTTATCCAATGAATTTTATTAAATTTTTTGAAGTTGAGTTAATATCTAGGTCAGATCTTGGCTAGGATATTACAAAGGGACTCAAGTTGATAGTCTCCACAAGTAAAATGAGCCTCATTGCGAGTGTTTTCTCTTCAGCTCTTATTTTTTCTTTTTTTTTTCCTGGTATTTTAGGAGCAATTTTGGCTTTCTCTAAGTTATATCAGAAGTATAGTTTAGGAGCTTTTTTGGCCTTGCAATTAGCAGAAGTAGTCCAAATACCTCTTTCGAGAGTACGACATGTTACTCTTTATTTGTAATGTTTTGCTTTTGTACTTTCCTTCTAGGGAATTTTGTAAGGAGATACAATTTCCATAGAATAGTCAAGTATCATGATAAGTATAGACTCGTAAAATATGAACAAGAAGTCATGGTCGTACTCCTCCTCTGGGAACAGTCTGTTTTTAAAACTATGTAATCTATGTTTTTCATTTTATATAAAAGCTCCTTATCCATTTTCGTAAAAAAAACAAAAAAACAAATTGATAATAATTTTAGAAAATAAAGTAAAGGAAAGAGGGAAAAATATAGGAATGAAGATGAATGCACAACTCTAGGACTTACAATTATTTATTGGAATGAGAATTTTGTGTTTAACCCTTCCTTCATCATTGAAAATGACATATATAACTACTAATATTAGGTGAAAACTTTATGAGAAACACTAATTGCTAGTCCATTTATAAGGCTTGTCTAAATTTCCCTATGTAAATAGGAGATGATCAATTGAATTTTTAATATTCCTTTGTGGCAAAATTGTTATC
The DNA here is from genome assembly GCA_027924585.1 of Larix kaempferi. Taxonomy (NCBI): domain Eukaryota; kingdom Viridiplantae; phylum Streptophyta; class Pinopsida; order Pinales; family Pinaceae; genus Larix; species Larix kaempferi. The sequence continues at coordinate 411,068 of BSBM01000597.1, read as the reverse complement.
TCTTCTTTAACATTAGTCTCATCCACCCCATGTTTTAGACTATATAATTGTTTGATGGATTAATCTTCAATATTGACATTATGTTCAACATTATTTATGATGGGATAAGTTATCTATTTCCTATTCTCTTTCTATGATTTTTTCTTTACAATGTAAAACTTAATAACAAAAATCTTCTTAATTTTTTCTACCTTAATGTCAAAGCATTTAGTTATGATTTGAAATAAACACTTAACAAGGAACTTTCTAAATACTTTGTTATATTATTCTCAATGAAGAACGTGTTATATCTTTGTTTCTCAATGTTGTCATCTAGTCTTTAAACAATTCTTCAATATTGCCATCTTATAATCCCAATATCTTATAATTCTGAGAAATATTTAATTTAATGGAAGATTATCCTTCATTTTTTCAATAAGTGTTAGTATTTTGACTTTTTCAATGAACATTATATATATATATATATATATAAAGTATACAATTCATGTAATAAAATTTTCATCATATAGAAAAACTTTGGTGGTTGAAACTCGAACAAAATAAACATTTGAATAAATATAAATTAAATATGATATTTTTAATGAGAATTTAATTCCCCCAAAATATAAAATATTTCTCTCTTTTTATATAAACATAAAATTCATGTAACAAATTTGTTATTAAACATACAATTTATATAGATATAAGGACCCCATCGAGAGCATGACTATGACTAGGTACCTGATGTACAAGCATAACAAAAATAACATGGAAAACAAGAGACTTCCTAAAATTATTTTAAATTCAAGTCAAAACCAATTATGCCTCAAGCAGAGTTGGTGTAAAGATATGATTGCTTGGTTAGACCATTGGGGCATTAATGAAAATGAGGCTTTGCGGAATATCGATAATGTAAAAAATATGATCAGAATTATCTCTCGATAGTAATTAGTTCAAAGAAGAAAATGAATATAGCCAAGATTAGAATGAATTCTCATGAGCTCCATAATGAAACAGGGCATTGGTATATTCCCAAAACTCCGTGGGAGGAAAGGGTTTTCCATCTTTGTGAATCTATGAGCATTGATGATGAAAATCACTTTCTCTTAGAGTGTCCTGCTTACACCCACATATTAGATATGAGTTGCATAGTATTTGCTACAATACAAACCTTTCTAAAAATCAGTAGATGTTAATCATCATCATCATAAAAAATAAATTTGTTATTAAAAATATAATTTATATAAAAATTACTCATGTGAAATTTTGGTGATTAAAACTTTAAAAAAAAATTAATCAAACAAAAATTATTAAATAAATAAAACTTAAATTAAATATTTTTAATGAAAACTTGGTAATATATGTTTTAATTTGCCTTATTAAAGTGAACATTAACTTATTTGTTTTATTTTGTATCTTTTAAATATTATATAATGTAACTTAAACATAGAATTATATATTATATTTAAAAAATACATTAAACATGAAATTATATATATATATATATATATAAACTTTTTTTCGAGAAGAAAAAAAATCTATATATTTTTCTATTATGAAAATAAAAAAAATACTCCATATAAAAATTCAAAATAAACAGAATCCAAGATTTTGTCTTACCTCCATTACCAAATTCATTAATATAACATAAACTTAAACCTTTTATATTAAAAAAATAACTCCTATAAATTTAACACATATTTTATAATAAAAAATATTATATTTTCTTTTAAATGTTACGTCATATGTCAATATCATATTAAACATGAAATTACACATTATATTTTAAAAACACTTTAAACATGAAATTCCACATTATATTTAACAAATATATGTGAAGATTAAAATCAATTTTTAACTTTCATTATAATATTTAAACAAGAGCTGCATGCGGCAATGTCTGTGACATGGCATGGAAACAGAGGTTGCACATGCCAAAGTGGAGATTTTCTATAGCGGGAGGATTCTAGTTATGGTGTCTTGATTCTTGTTCAAAGCTGTTAAGAGTCGTAGTGTAGAAAGACGTGTTCCCAATCATCAATATCATGAAAAAATAAATCTTCTCCAAACTACTTGAGAAGGGAGAACCATGGCCCTAATCAACCAAAAAGGTAGTTTATATTAAAAGAAAAAAAAAATGTTGCTATATACTTGTCACATTAGCTGCTTGTGAGTGTTGTGATGCCTCTTCTTGAGATGGACTTGAATTCATATCAAAACCACTAATGCGATCATTTACCATTCCAACCACTAATAGGGTGCATCTATTGTTGCCTCATGGTACCATCATAGCTGCTTCAAGGAACTTCAAACTGCTAGTTAAAGTCACAGGATTAGAGATGACTAGAGGTGCACCCTGTAAAAATACTACCTATTGCAAGATACATAGGTCCTCAAATCCCTTTAGCTTTCATTCGGAGTCTTCTCTTTTAATGGTGATTTAACCCCATGAGTACTGTGCCAAGAATGTTGGTCGTTGTCCTTTAAGTTTAATTTGAAATGCTACAAGAAGTAAGGATGGCTCGATGAGCAGATGACACAATTTACACTTGGACAACCATGCAAAATGGGGTAACAGAGTGGATGATAGAGGCATGGTATCCCTTGGTGGGTTATGTGCGTTGGTCAATTCTTAGAAGTGTATAATAGCTACCAGAAAACCAATACATGCACAATTGCCCACATCTTCGTGGCAGTGGATCTAAGGAACAATCTAGTGGAGGAAATAGTTTTGCAAAAACAAGACATGAACACGTTCAAGCATTAAAATACATAGGCATCCCATTCAGATGCACTAGATGCCATGCCTATGGTCATCTGGCTAGCAAGTTTGCACCGAAACTTCATAGAAAATGTGGTTTTGCAAAACACTAGAATCCCTAAAGGAAAACGGGAAGGTGCCTAAATGGGCTAAGGAAGGGCATGAACACATTGACAAAAGAAGGCATACACTTATAAGATGCACTCAAGTTATGGGCATTTCAGAGTATAATGCAATGAAAAAGATTTTAATAAATGTTTTGAACCAAGCAAATGATATATTCCTAGAATGTGGCTACATATTGTGTCCATCCTGCATACATAACAATGTCTTCTGTGAACCCAGGAAAATGCACATAATCACAACCAATATAACATCTTCTACTAGATCTTGTAAACAAAGATTCAACTTAAAACTCCAGCATTGTATTGTAATTACTAAACTTCAAATCAAATTAAAACAATCTATCAGACTAGCAATATATCTTTATCAGAATAGGTTCATCATGTGAAAACTATGGAATGAACAGAACTCCAATTCCAGGAAAATGCACACAATCAGAACTAGACCAACATTCTATACTATATATGTTGAGAAAATCAAATCAAGATCAATATACAAGAAAAGTGCTTAGGAAATGGATTCACCTATAAAGGAATCTTGCTCAATAAAAAAATGTTACCAACACATTAGTTACTTGAACACAATGGTCATCAAAGTGCTCAAATAAACAAGTATCTTATCACATGAATACTTAAGAGTATGCAGTTTATATAATGCACGCAATCACAACTAGAGCGGCATTCTATACTAGATCCGTCAACCAAGCAAACAAATAAAAAACAGGTGATAATACTAGGTGATGAGTCATTGGAATCCTAATCATAAGGGATGGAGTTGAATCTCAAAAACCCCTTTTTTGTCAAAGGTCCAAACTCCAAATTTTTCATCAGAAAGAAAGCATACCTGTAGATGGACTTGGTCAACCGTGGGACTACAAATGAGTCATATCCCAAAACCAAGCATTCAAAATATATATTTTTTTAATTTTATATCCAATTTGATATGGAAGATGAGATTCTCACATAATTCTTTGCAATTTATTTTCAATAATATATATCCATCATATAAAACAGTGACATAATATATATTTCAGATATACCAACACACATATTGAAGAAGAAAAAAGCAAATTTAATACTTAGCCATTCACAAACAAAGTAAAACTTACTTTTGTAGCACATTCAACAACATTTTACATCAGCACTGTTGTGATCCGTCACTGATGCCTTCACTTAAAAATAGAACATCACCATATGGAATTCATAGGTTCCTAAAATCCCATGACATTGAAATATAAAATTTATATGTAATATGATAAGATGTTGCAAAAGTCCATTTGACTAATGGAGATAGTCAAAGAGAAGTGGAACAACATTCGAATGTAATGCTCTTCAAATATGAATAAGACTTGCAGTTGCTGGAAAGATTGTTGAGAGGAACTGAGTTATAAGAAAAGAATATAGCCAAGGAGGTAAGAAGATGTTCACACATGCCTAGTAGTGAAGATGTGGTTATAGCAAATGAGGAAGTTGAGGTAAATTTCAATTTACAATTTAATTCTGAAAGCAAAAGAATAGGAAGAGATGATGAATGTAAGGCTGCAATAAAGGAATGGGAATCTATGTTATTTTCTAAAAATGAATACAAAAGACAACAAGTGCAAGCAGGAGAGAATGAGATGAAGACAAGTGAGGTAAGCTTGTCTCATAAAAATGATATCATATTCCATTTTCAGCAAGAGTATTGCCTTGAATGACAGTCATAACGATTATGAGGATAAGCAGCAAATTTTAAAGGATGAACATAATATTATCTTCGAAGACAACAACAATGAAGTCATAGTGTAAGGTTCTAAAAGGGACAACAGTTGGCCTGTTGAAATGCAACAAGGAAGAGAGCATTCTAATTTCTTAAACATCTATGGAGAGATGTATGCAGAAGTAGAATGGAATATGAGTTATGATACTCTTACACATGAAGAAGAGCAGATTCAATCATAACTCATATTATAAAAGTATCATAACTCATAACTCATATTCCAGAAATAGACGAACTAAGGAATCTGATGATAAAAGTGACAAAGAAGAAGCATATTGAAAAAAATAGCACAGTCAAAAACATGACACAGTTGACTGAACAAATGTACATCAACAATGCAAATGGGAGACCGCAAAACAAGGTGTGGAAACCTGGAAGAATAGATGCTGGAAGGTGTGGAAACCTGCAACACAAGTGCGTTTGCTTAGAATGCTGGATTTTAAAGCAAAAAGAAGGCTTAGAAGGAATTTGTTGTTGAGGGCTAGCACATGCTAGTTTCGCAAGCATCTATCCTCTACGTTATTCAGTTACAATGAGAAACATGAAATACCTGATTTCTTTACGGAAAATATAACTCTAAGCCATGGAATTCAAGAAAATTCAACAAGAAAATTCAATGAAAATTGAACAAGCAAATTCAACGAACCAATACAAGATTTCAGGAACTTTAATATGAATTCCATCTATCTTCTAGCTTAGCAGTTAATGCATGAGATAACAGATAGCAGTATGGCATGAAAGACTTTGAAATATCTATCACCATGTGTAGTAGCAATATATATATGTATTTATATGTCAGATGAAATGTATAGGAAAAAGGTTTGAGCACACTGGAGGAATTGTACAAGTGTTGTTACTATAAGACCCATATAAAGTTGCTTCTATACATTTTATCAAATTCTGAATTCGAAGTTTGCAAAATCTAGACAAGAATAGTGTATGAAGAGTTAACTAGTTATAGCCAAAATAACAAAAAAAATGTTTTGCAGGCTATCATTGTGTGATAGTAATTTATGTTATGGTGTTGTATGCATCGAGCATGAAAACACCTTGCACAGAGAGTCTTCGAAGATGAAAAACTGTTGATGAAATGCTATTTCTATATTGCTATTGTGTAGTCAATGCAACTGTTGGGCAACATTGTTGCAGTTGTGTAAATTTCATTCTGCAGTTGAACACTCCATCTTCTGTTTCAATTGTGCATTCTAGACAATGCTAAGGTCTGAATGGTGTGTTTTGTTTGTAGATTATGCAATCTGCCAAGTTGTCAGGAATCTTTTTGTTGCAATTGGTTGAGATTTTGTGAAATGGCGGCGTGAAAGCATTTTTAGCTTTCAATGTTCCATGTACCTGCATGTTGCAGGTAGTCAATACTAATATATTTACAAATCTGGAAAACTATAGCATTTCTATGACAACATTCTAGCAATTTTCAGCAAGAACATGAGCAAAGACACCAACACATGAATGCATTCATCTATAACAATCCAATATAACAATATTATGATCTAGTGGGATCACAATACTATAATAATCTTATAACCTTACAATCAGATGGACCTATAAAAAAATGACATCCAAGCACTTGAAAAATTAAAGTCAAAAGCACTATAATTGTAACTGTGAGCATAAGCAGTTGACCTGATACAGATGCAAGAATCAACATTTTTTTATTCAGAAGCTTCAGTTTGAACACATAAATCATTGAACTGTGAAATTCTCTATAGCTAGCAGCATATTTGACTATGAATATTTATTGTATGTAGCTACCAGGGAAATCAATCCATGCCTTTGATGCAGCATAACACCTTTACACACAGCAACTAGGGAAAATCTAGGCTACGCAACTTTGAGAACAACAGTGTTGGTTCAAGTATGACAAACTGTATTTTACAAAAAGGAGACTAGAAACAACGAAGGCTATAGGAGACAAGAGTTACAATGTATGCTTCTATCAATTTTCATTTAGGAATTTAGTTGATTTTTTTTTAAAAATAAAACAAAGGCAATCGAGATGATACTTTTAGAACTGATATCTAAGCACGAAGCCATTGAACAATATATCTATACTCTTGGAAAAAAATTGCAAATTGTGAAATCAGAGCTGTAACAACCAAGCAGTACATGCAGAATGAAGCTACGATGCCATTGGCATCACAACTTCAATGTTGAAAATAGAGCAACTTCCAATAGACCCAAAAATAGTTGCATAGAAACATCCATAAACATTTATATTATGAATTATGTATTTTAGTTTGTAGACAAAAGCTACCTCTTTAAGTCGATTGCAAGCAAAACTTAAACAATAAGGGCATTTGAAGCAAAATTATCTTTTACTGAGAACACGAGGCATGAATGAAATTAAACCTTTTCTATCTGCCTCTCTTAAATCACAACTAGCAAAGCAAACAAATAATTCTAATAGAAAAGTACAAAACAACAGTTTATGTAATCATAAAAATGGAAGCTTCATAATGGTTATATTGATTTGTTGATGCTATTGGGATATGGAAGGAGAAAATCAAGATATACATAGGAAACTTGGATCAGATCAAACCATACCAATGGACCAAAACTAAAAATCCTTAGGCTCTATTTGGCATGAAACCTATGCATCTATTTGGATTGTTGCAAAAGAAATAAAAAAAATATAAGTGCAAAAAATCTATAGCATTGAGATCTTTAGGAAACTATGGGTTGCAACATGTGCCAAAGAACAAGAAAATGTGATCCTAATGCAACAAATTCTTGATTTCAATATCTTAAACTAGGCACCAACGAAACAGATTCTTAAGTTCGATACGGAATTGGACGCTGGTCTGCAATGACTTGTTCTGTTGCCACTGTTTTCCTTTAGTTACGAAAACCACCAATCGATGGAAAGTACTATGAAATGGATCGTGGATTGTGCATGGAAGGCATATTGTGTATTATTTGGAATAGGTGCATTTCTATATTGAACTGGATCAATTCCTAGGCATGATTTTGAAAAATAGACTAAGCCTATGCAGCCAAAAGAGAAGACACAGAGACTTGATGTTTCCCATTTCCTATAGATAAAGCAGCTGGACTCAATTTTACTGGGTCAATAATAAGCTATTTGTTTAATGCACAAGCTACTATTGAGTTTTTTTTTTTTTTACAATTTCAAAGCATATGATTTTGACATATAGAACCGATAAAATTGTTGCAAATTTTCTTTGCAATTGCAAATTCAAATTTGATATGATTTAAATGCGAGGAGCTCAATGTAAAATTTCTTATGCAGCAAGAGGAAATTGAATTGTGAACCTATCCAATATAAGCGAGGGAAATATTCATTTGTTTTTATATAAAATTCTAAAATTCATTTATGTTCAAGGTTGCTAGATCATAAATATCAAAATGCATTTCCAGAACAATCAATTATTCAAGGGAAATTGCAATGAAGGGAGTCTGCACTTGCCTTTGTCTTTGATTGCACTAGAGCTAGCAAGTGTGCCTTTTCATAATCGTCATTCAACACGTCAACAAATGTTTCCTACGAAACACGCAAAAGATGCGAACCTGTTGCACCATTTCTTACGATGTTCTTAAATAGGTACATGGGTGGTATTTCTGATATCAATTCTTGTTGTATCTTAAAGAAAAGGTCTCTATAGCTGTCAAGCAGCTGCAACTGCAACAAAATAAAATTTATTGTTTGTTAGTAAAACCATTGAAACAGGAAAATGCATTTTCCAATTGCTGGCTGCTGCAATATAAGTTGACAGTAACTAGTAGATCAAATGAAATCAAACCTTTTGCAGTGTCCTATATCATTTCTCCATCTTTGACACAAAGCTCATAGTTCTTGTTGTCTTGGTCACATGCAATAATGAGATTTGCAACAGAACCAACAGAGAAAGCATTTGTCGACATTAACAAAGCATGTGGTGTTGTATCTGGTGCCAGTTTACGTTGTTGACAAACCTAAGGAATTGTTTCCACAACAGTCTATTGATGCAGAAGAATACCGTGTTTTGCATCTACTCTATCATAGATTCCCTTGTTTCTAGTTATGAAATTTGAAATTCGCACACTACTTCTAGGTGAGAAATACTTCATGAAACATGAGACAAGGGTATTGTTCATGTTGACTATGACTGTCAATTGAACATCTCTGTCGACAAGATCAGCATGTGCTAACTCAACTTTTTTTTGGGAGCTTGAATTCTTGTTGCATGCTGGTCTGTACAAGGCAACCACGTCGCCTTCAAATACATTCAAATGTGTTGGCAAAGACAGTTCCATTATAGTGCATGCTATGGTTGGAATTTGGTTTTCTCTGGAACAAGTGGAAATAGTGGAAATTATGTTCAGATTCTTGGTTTTTAGAAATAGAGGGAAAAAGAATTGATTCATGTGAGAAAACTAGAAAACCGCTTATGCATAGTGAGTTGAAAGTGGTCTCACCTTTTTGAGCTATCACCAGGAGGCAACTTGGGCATTCTGAATTCAGGATTGCTTGAAGTACCAGTTTTTGTAGCCATCTTGTAGCTGGCAATTTTTTGCAGTGGCTGCAGATGCAGTTTTTTTTTTAGTCTAGTTTTTGTGCATGGAATGATTGAAATTGCTTGAGGCATCAAATGCATTTTTTTTCAGCAGTAAACATTTGCAACATCAGACTATAAATATGTTGAGGGGGATAGAAAGACAAATAGCATAATGATCTATCCAATAGGCTTCAGAAATCTGTAATTTGACTTGGTCAAATGGCAAGGTTGTCCATAAATGGTCAAGCAAGGAGCCATAACTTGTTGTTGCTTGTGTTGTATGCAAGGAAAAATTATTGCTGAGCATAAAACACAGAAATGCATCTTTCTTGTTGCATAATTGCAGCATGTCAATGTTAAAGTCACCAGCAAGGACGATATATTCATTTTGATAACTATTTTCTATGATACAAAGAACAAGTGAATACAGTTGTTCAATTGGCATGTGCGGTGCAATATAGACATTTGTTAGAGTTATAGTAGTGTTGTTAAGTAGAAACCATGAGATTATTGCTTTAGCAAAGTCTATTGCATAGGTGAATTGTTTCTGAATAACTATTTGTTTCTATAGCATGTGATTAGACTATGGACATTGTATATAGATTGACAGGAATACTTTTCTTCAAGAAGAGAATTGGTTGGAAGTGATTTTGTATGTGTTTCTTGCAAGCACAGTATATCGGATTTCATTATGTCATAGTCATTGACAATATTGTCAATATGTAGTGAAAGACTTCTTGTGTTCAATGAGCATAGATGCAGGTGGTTTTTGTTTTCAAATGACAGAAAGCCATATTGGAATTGCAGGGATGCCTCTTTCTAGAGCCTGTCTATTTCCATGGAAACTTTATATGAGAGACAAAAATTCTTCTGTTGTAATTTGTTTACGAGGTATAAATGGTCCATGTCTTTAACACGTGACAATGGAGTATATACCAGTCCATGTTGGGTGATACCTTTTGGATCAAATGCCAATTTGTCTATTGTAAGTCCTTGTGATCTATGAATGGTTCATGCGCACGCTAATCAGATCGGGAATTGTTGTCAAAGTATATGTTTTTTATCTGAGGATTCCATTTGCCTAGTTATTCGTGTGATATGTGTCCATGTACATGGAGTGCTTGATGCAAAGTGATGTTTCATTTTTGCTCTTTGCATTGCACCAGTTGACGGAAGGATAAATTCAATCCAGACTATGTCAATTCCATTTGACGTAAAGCCTTCGAAAATGCCTTCTGCACCGTTTACAAGCCCATCGTCTATTTCAAAGTTCCCAGCAACCAGTTCAACAAGCATATTTTGTTTCAAGACAATTTCAAATGGCAAGTCCATTTGGCCATTTTGATACAAGTTGAATTCTATCGTGTCTATTTCCTTGTCGATCGATTGCAATGTACATGCTTTTGTTTGGGCGATTTCCAACATCTTTTTGTTGTGTTCATAAACATCGTTGTTTCTATAAAAAAGGAAGGGGAATGTTGGGTCATTTGGCAGTTCTCTATAGCAATGGCTATTTAAGAATTCAATGTCAACATCTGTTTGCAATTTTATTATGATTCTATTCAAGATTGAAATGAAGGTTGGGTCTTCATGTCTCATAACTTGCGTGATATGAAAGCATCTGATGTTATGTTTCCAGAAGCTATAAGGAAATGGATGTGAGTCAACATTCACTTGTTCAAATACCCAAGAATATTTGACAGGTTGGACTTGACACAAGTCTCCGCAGAAAATAATGTCCAAATTTCCAAATGGAGAGTTGGGAGTATGCATAATTTCATGTAATATTTTGTCAATTCTCCAAAGCATTCAAGCACCAATTAAAGACACTTCATCTATCGAAACTAGTCGCAGCTATTCAAAGTCCTTGGACAATAGGTCCAATGAGTTGCAGCTTAGTGGAAGCATGTTTGTCAATGTCAAAGGCAAGCAAAGTGCTGAATGCAGCGTCACACCATCAGCATTTTGTGCAGCTCTTCCAGTAAATGCAAGTATAATGCCTTTTTTTTAAGAGGATCTCTACAAAGGTCCATGTTGTGGAAGTGCAGAAGCCCATGGTAAATTGCTTTTGCAACAAATTTTTTGCGTGTGCCAGTGGGGCCAGTCATGAACAAATGAATCGGTGTGGTTGGGTTGGCTTTGTTTCTCATTATGATTTCTTTTACTATTGCTTGTTGTTCTTTATTACGTTTTTTCCTAATGAAAAAGTAGGCTTCTTTGCTAATGCTATGGGGAAGTTTCATAGTTTCAAATGCATTTCCAGAACTAGCTACAACTTTCTTGGAGAATGTTCTGTGCGGCAAATTGTTTTTAATGTCGTATCTATTAAACAAAGAAAGGGCAATTTGCTTTTCACAAAATGTTTCTCTGATAAAAAGTTGTTCATTTTTTGAGTCAATTTTCTTGGCGACTACGTCCATGTCACCCCAAGAATTTTTCGGTTTAGCTATGAAATTTTGTTCAATTTGTTTTATGGATAGCCTATGTGGCGGGTATGCTTCTGTCCATGTTTCTGTAGTTTTTTTAACAACATTTTCATTTTGTCGAAAGGGTAAAAACCACATCATTTTTTCTCTATAGAAGTTCTCTGGTCTTTGTGCTCATTGTATCAAACATAGCGTATGATTGCATTTTTCTTTCTTTTTCTAAGGCGTGAGTTATTGCATGTGTAACAAGAGGCAAACTCGGCCAAAGTAATATGTTGAAGGTCTAAAGTTCTTGCAATATATTTTTTAATAAGCGATGGGCATAGAATGTTTTCTGAGTCATATGGGTTTTGGGCCAAAAGCTTAGGTTTTTTCAAGACATAGGTTCTTTTGTCAATTGGACCTATATTAATAAATATAGTTTTCCTAGAACTTGTGTATAAAGGCAACGAAAGCACAATTTAAATAGCTTTTCGAATGGACATTTGTTGCATGTTCAAGAGCGCATTTCCAAGTTTGTAGATTATTTCAATGTTGCCATCATTATCAAGAAGACATTGTTCCTTTATTTTTTTCAAAGAAGTTGTCATTGTGCGATCTATTTTTGTAATATAAGAGCTACAGTAAGTTGTTATAGCATAAGCATCAAGGATGAATTGTGCATATGTATTTGCATTCCAAAGGGCTGGGATTTGCTTGGAGAATGCATTGATCCAGACATCAGATGGGTGTCTTTTTAAAAGCAAAGTAGGCCATTGCAACACTAAATGAATAAGAACTAGGTATCCATCGCTTGTTATGTTGAATTCTGAAAGGAACATATCAAAGGTCACAGTACTTGGAAAAGTCTTTTGTTCTAGAACCAGGAATAGCTCCTTTGCTTTGTGAATTGTTTTCTCATCTGCATTTTCTATAGGTTGCAAAATGGTAGTTTTGTCAATTGGAGGAAAAGGAAAGTTGAATCTCTAGCTAGAATATCAATGTTTTTTGCAACTCTTTGTATGATGATGTGCTTTAATCTTGGCCAATTCTTTAGAAAGAAGCAAAGAGTCCGAGGAGAGGTATCTATCGACAAATACTATGACATTTGTATCAAATGTCTGGCCATATACATGGGCATTTTTTGTCCATAGCAAAGCATGGTCATGCTCATTGCCTCTACTTTGGAATTCAGTGATGAAAAAGTAGTCTATCACTAGTCCAAACAATTCATTGTTTGCTAAAATTAAAGATAGCATTGCCGACATCCTATGCCTATAATAGCGACTGCAAATCACTGGATTCTCTTTTATCAATGTTTCTATTTTCCAAGTAGTGTCTTCTCTGCCAATGTTGGAAGAAATCCTATCTTCAACCTTTTTCAATGCATTGCAAAGAGGAAGCCAAATATGTCCAGCACTAGTGAAAGTGACAAAGAAAGTGGGTGGGCCAAGTTGTCGAATCATTGCGAAGACATATTTTTTTATATGTTCAAAGTAATCAGGATATGTACGTATGCTTTTTAAACATTGGTAAGCAATTGGTGAATTTAATACTTTTTGAAGGTTTGCTTTATATTTTACGTCCTTTGAAACTAGAGGTTTTCCTTGTAGTTCTTCTTTTTGTATTGAAATCCATGCAGAACCTCTGATTTGTTGAATCAGAACATGCACTGCTTTGAAAAAGGTGTTTTTATTGTGTCTTGCAAAGTCTCTTGACACATGTTGCAATTCCCAATGAGACATTCGTTGGTAGGTAAATCAATTTATGATATCTTCTCACCGACTGTATCCAAAGAACAATGAAGGGAAGTCTAGTTCTTCAGAAAACTTGTCTTGGTTGCCCAATGGTTGTAATCCCTCAGAAGGTGCAATTTGTATGATCTGGTTTTCTAGGTGCTCTATTTGGTGGGATTTCCCATAGCCATGAACCATTGTTTCATTGGAAAGTTCTAGGTCTATTTCATCATCACTAAATTCATCTGTGTCTATATGTATCGAGGACTGGTTGATTAGCCCATTGTTTCTTTGGACAATTTGCCCCCACCCGTGGTCAATAGTAATGTTCTCATATTTGTATAGTGGAGTATTGCAAAGGTCATTTAATGCAATCGTAACAACATAGGGGTGAACATTTCCAGAAAAACAAGCACTCTTGTATTCTAGTTTTCTTTTCAAAATCACTGCAATTGTTTCTGAATCTTCGAAGCTTCTAGGCAAAGCTTTTTGTATCCTATTCAAGTTTGCAGGAACATTAATAACTGTTTCCGTGAGTGCAATTTTTTCTCTTTTGTATCACAATGATCTTATTTGTGCAAAGTCTAGCCTTGGTGACAGCAGTATTTCTTCTAGCGGCGTTAGAACTATGACAAAATCTAGTTTTTTATTGCGATGAATTTGTGAAGGAATTGCAAATACATGTATCTTTTCATTATGAAGGTTGTTCTTGCAATTTTTGCAAATGTCCTGATCTATGCCAATTGTCTTCGAGCCATTATCCATGCACAAGGTTGCATAGTTTTGCATTGTGTTCTTGTCAACTTTGTCCATTTTCTTTTTGAATTGCAATGTCTCACAGACAATGAGGCATGCGTCGGTGTATCATGAATATTATCCAAATAAGCTTTAATTGTTTTGCGAGGTTTTGGCTATTATTTTGTCCTAGTTGAGAGAACATGTTTATGTGTTCTTATTCTTTTCTTAAGATTGTGCAATTTCTTCTTTTTAGCTACGTTGTTTTTTTCAAAGGCTCTTGTTGTTTTTTGTGAAATTGCTATTAAGACATGCTCTAATGCAGAGACATGTTCTTTTGCAATGTTGGAGGTGTTTTGTTGCATTGTGCTAGTTGCATTGCAAATTTCCTTTGCTTGCGTACATCTATCTATGTCTACAAGGTTGTTGGATTGAATCAAATTGGTCTGTTGTTCTTTAATCAGTGGCCAAAAGTGCACATGTGAATTTTCTCTAGTAAAATGCATTAGAAACATTGTATTCAAAGAGCCATTGGATGGTTGGAATTTTTGTGAAAATGTCTTTGTTTGCGTGCTCCAAATGGCTATGTTGATATTGAAAAATTCACTTATCCATTGCAATGCAAATGCATTGCCTTCTGTTCTGCCTTCTCTATGCAACATTGAAAGGTTTACGACAAAGGCTTTTGGATTGCCAATACATTTCTCTTGCATGATGTTGGTATGATGTAGATGTTTTATGAAGCAACCAATTGCTCTAATATCATTTGCATTGTAACAATAGCAAAATGTTTGTGCAATTGCTTTTCATAAAGAAAGGACATCAAAATTTGGCACCATGCTGCAAATTGACTTGAACAGTGAGTCATGGAAGTCAATGAAAACCATGTCCATTGGGAGAAGTTGTTGTTTGGCCAATTCTTGTCGGATTGATGCCATGTTCACTTGTACATGTTGACCATTCATTGTAAATGTGCATACGAGTCATGCAATTTGCATATGCAAAGCACTGTTGCTTGTTCTATATGACAACAATGGCTCAAAATGTCCAGCAGATGCCACCTAGTCATGGAATAAAATATCAAGTCCATGCATAGCAAAGTTGCCTTTGAAATTCAAGTATCTTTGTTGTTTTTCAAATGACCAAATTGAGACAGAGAGATCAAGCCATCTTGAAAACTATTTGATACAGAAAACATCACCCCATAGACGAATCTCTGAAGAAGTCTGCACACTTGAAGCAGAAACAGCCATTCGATGAAGATATACATTTGAATCATGCACACCATGCAAGGTTTGCAAAAAGCCACTACTTAATTATGTTTCCAATGAATGCAATGCTTCTGTATCTCTTTGACTTAAACATGCTCTAAAATGATGTACTATGCCTTCTCTAATTTCATTGGATGAATATCAGAAATGCAAAAAAATTGTAAGTGCATCAAACAGACAATCTCTTGGCCGATAGCAAAAATCTTTTAACCAGAAAAGTCCATATCTAGCCAATGCAGTATCAATTGTCTACACACAAGGACCATCGATTCCAAAAGCACATTCTCTATCGATGCAACTTTCATTGCGACAGTTTCCAATATGCATGTCCATTTTAGCAATTAGGAAATGTGTCTAAAGAACAACACACATGGAATACAACATATATTGCATGTGCTTCCTACAGCCACAAATGTTTAGTGCAATATGCAAAAGGATCTCCTTCAACCTGGAAACATGAATATGTCAAACCAAGAAGAATCAATTAGAAAAATATCTATGTTTCTAGTAAAAATATGCCACAATTTGCTCAATAGATGATGAACACGAAACATTGTTCATAGATAGGACTTTTTGAGTTTGCTCATTTGAAAATAACATTTTTTTTATTTAGAAGTTACATGAATAGCAAAGTACTTGACTACTAGAAAACTATATCAATAGTTTGTTTATATAAAGAACATATGCACATTCCAATATTCACATTTCCATCTAGTCCATATGCACTGGATGGGAAAATAGCAAATTGATGAAAAAGGAAACTTCGAGAATGCAACTTAGAGAAATTGCATTATTCAAGGGATTCTTTTACAAAAGAAATAGTGGCAAGCGAACTTAAAATGGATTCTTATGCATTGCGAAATCCTTTACCTTTTCAAAAAGAAGTGTAATGCCAATACATTTAGTAGGCATAAGGATTCCTCTATCTTCTTTGGGCACAGCGATAGAATACACTTAAGCCTTCCAAGACTTCTATAAATCTACAGATAATATTGTACAATCGAAAATAAGAATAAAGATGGATGGCCTATAGGAACTTTTGAAATCTCAGACACCCCTTGCCAAAATGGGTCAAAAGCCACCTATCCCTTCCCGATGCACCCCAACACAATGACAATGGAGTGTTGTCATTGGACTGGTACATTGATCAAAGAAAGGTAGCGTTGAACATCTACTATACCTCCCATCCAACCACACAGGGAAAGTAATGTCTATTAAGGGCTCTTGCTACTTTGAAGAAGCTAAAGCCTCAGCTAGCGAAGGATAAATGCATTTTTTTTGCCGAGCCTATTTTCCACAGCCCTAAAGGCCCTATGGAAATTTGAATTGTGAAGCTTTGTTTCTAAGAGATGCATATAGAATAGCAAGCAAACAACCTATTGCATATGAAAGAAGTGTCTGGTGCAATATTTGCATATGCCCACCCAGTGTTTGTGGAAAATGATATCACAATGACGACAAGGCATTGAAGAAATATAGGATTGTAAGCATATGCTCTCATGAAGTATCTAGACACAGGAACAGAACCAGAAGTACAACCACTGAGCATAAAATGTTCAAGTTTTTTATACATCGTGCAATTTTTAAATGCCAATACATATTGAAAACATGCAAGAATCCCCCCCCTAAAGTTTTATATGCCATAGATACCAAAAGGGTTGAATACCCTATCATCACAATCCCCCAATATGCTCCATCCATCCACCAAGCAAAATTAGATCATATACTAGGACAAGTACTAGAGCATCTTGACAATGTTGAAAATTTGTTTAGTATGTCAACATATGAGAGATAAAGAAATGATGGATATGATAGTCACTATGCAAAGGAGGCATAGAAGATTCCTTTTCAAAATCAGGCCATGTGGTGACTTAAAAGTCAAGCTCTCTAGATTTTGTCAGGAGGCTAGAACACATGCTACTTTGAAAACATTTACTGAGTATAGGCAGAGAGAAATAAAAATTAGAGGAAAAAGAGTTTATAAAAGGATAATAAAGATAAACACGTCTATTATCTTTCTATTTCTAAATTCAAATTCTTGCAAAAGATGTATTTTTTTTTCCAATAATTTGCATTTTAAAAAAACTATCAACCAAATATATTTATATCTTTATAGAAAAGGAAAAAAATTCTATATTTCAAAAGTTTTAAAGAAAACATAAAAAAACATCTTAGAAAATAAAATAATTAAAATATATATATAATTGTAAACATCAATGCAAAATGATATCTTATTTGTTTGCACATTAAAATTGAAACTAAGTTGTGTAGAAGTCGAAAGCAGTCCAACAAGCAGAAAGGGAATAAACAGTTTTCTTTTTCATTCAATTGTATTTTTCACTTTTTTTCATTCAATTGTATTTTGCACACTAAACAAATGTATACTTAAATTTTTCAGATTAAGTAAATGCACAATTTCATTTTAAGCATTAAGAAAATGAGTGCAAGCAACCAGAACCTAAGTTAGGATTTTTGTTTGAAATGAACTTGAATAGATATGATTCAATTCTAAACTAATAAACTTTTCCTTGACAAGTATTTTTTCCAACCACTCTACGATAAATAATATAGCATAGCATCCTTTGTTAACACTTTTATAGAGAAATTCATCAATGTGAAGATTGCAAGGCCATCATTAGCAAGCTCTTCCAAATGTCAGAAAGCCACAGAGTGATTTAACAATCTGGGAAATGAGGCTATCAAGCCTCTAAAATCGTCTAGGCAGTAATATGCTTAAGATCCCCACCACAGACAGATTGCAGGCAGAAACAAGCACCAAGGACAATAGACTTGGACAACTACTGGAGGAGGTTGAGAGGCAAAGGTGTCCTATCAAAGTCAAAGCCATCATGACTAGGAATCTCTGTAGTGTGAAAATAATACATGTTTGTAGAGCCCCAATAATTCCAAATGAATTGTTGCAACCTTAGTTCCGAAGACATTTGAGAACTAGTTTCACAAGGCCTTGTACATCCCCCTAAGCAGTTGGGGTCTACATAGCATTGCTTAGTTTGGAAAATAATTATGCAGTTATGTACTATTGACCATAAGTTGTTGAATTCCTCAGCAAAGCTACTAAATTGTCCACTCAATTATACCAACAATTTCTTAACGTTAAAGTGGTAACTACAAATGTCTTATGGGTTCCAACATAGCAAGTACTGCTTGTTGTGTTGCAGGTCTTATAAAGAAACATGGGAATAAAAACAAACATTAATGGAAAACATAAGCTTGGATATCTGGTGTAGTGTTTTTATTTGTAGTATAGAAATTGAGATGCATGAAATTTAGACAATATACATCATATTGGAGATTTTTTCATACTTTTCCAATGCATTCAAACTGTTTATTTAAAATTTAAGTACTCGGTGGTGTAGTAAAGTTTTGGTTGTATGGTTAAAGCCCAAAATATTGTAGTATAGAAAATGAGATGCATGAAAATTAGACAATATACGTCATATTGGGGATTTTTTCATACTTTTTCAATGCATTCAAACTATTTATTTAAAATTTAGGTACTCATTGGTGTAGTAAATTTTTGGTTGTATAGTTAAAGCCCAAAATATTGTCTAGATTCCAATTTGTGTTTGTTGAAGAGTACAAAGCTCTCTGGCCTTCAAGCAATTTCATCTTCTATTGAGATTTCAAGGCTATTGTTTTAAGTAATTGGCGAGCAAATCAAATCCCAATTCACCTCAATGGTGCCTTTATTTTTGCAAAAGAATACAACAGAGAAAATTTCTTGCAAAATAACTATCAACACACATGAACAATGAAATATTATAGTCAAATATGGAATCACTAGTGGCTAGGTGCCTTATATGCCTGAAAAATACCATGTAATTGGTTTGTGGATGGCTTTAAACTATATATAAAAGTTACACTTTAGGAATGCAGTGTCTGCACAGTACATACTACAACAGTTTGACCTGAATATGCAGCAAGCAATTTATGTGGCATCAAAAGTAGAGAACTCGAAAGAAGGAACAAATTGTTAAAAAAATAGCATTTTCATTCACAATTTTTTTGCCTATTTTTTCCAACCAAAGTTGTACACCTTCCATGACCCCATGCCAAATCTCTAGAAATTTTACAACCTTTTGTTAAACAAAAAGGAAAGGAGGCATTTCTGCCAATGCAAAACGCCTAAGCTATTAATTATAGTCTAGGAAACCTGGACAAAGGCATCATCGAATAGGTTAACATGTTTTCAAATGCCAACACTAGTTTTGGATAAAAAGCATTATCATTCAGGCAATCGAGGACACAACCACTTGCATGCAATGCATGAAAATCCAAATCGCTCAAGCCTTACACTATAGACTCTATCTGTCGACAACAACCAGGTTGCTCACCTGCTACGATACTATGCCAAAGCTCTAGAGATTATGTACAGTTTTGTTAAACAACACGAAAGGATATATTTCCATATGTCCGAAATTCCCAAGCCATTAATTACAATATAGGGCACCTATGTGATAGCTACATGTGTTTTTTATTAAATAAATTACGAAACATGGCCATCCTTTGCAGATAAAAAGACCATACCTAAAAATTAGGGTAGAAAACAAGTACAGGGAATGGAAGGCCCAACATTTCTAGGAGACAAAAACCGCAGTGGTGAAAACTATCTACCCAAGTCATTAGTAAACATATATTGGTCAACACAAGCCATCATCAAACAAAAACTTTAAAGATTGAACATACAGGTAAATATTGTACGACTACATGTTAGGATTTCAAAATGTACCCAGCATTATATTGTCAAGCTTACTTGATTGCTTTTTTTACAATTGTTTTTTGTTAAGGACTTTTTATGGGAATCACTAGATTTTTTTCTTAGAATGGCCTAGAGATATATCAGCTGCGGGTCTAGGAAGCAATCAATTGGAAAACATCCATTGTATAAATTTGTTTCTAAAATGGATTTGGGATGGGTATGTACATTGGATATGTTTTTTTTTTTGAACTTCGTAATTTTGTGAAGTATGATTCCCTTCGGTATCAGAAACCATTGCTATAAAGTCTAGGGAAAAAATCCAAATCCAAATTCAAAAAGATAAATCAGTTGGTGGAGTATTAAATCATACAATAGGCATAACAATGTACGGTTGTTAGCATAGCAGAAGGCTCTATGCAAAGGAAAAAAAGGTCACTAAATTTGTTCATAATTGCCAAACATACATCACACACACTGCATCAATGAATACGTTTTTTTGTGAACCTCGTAGTTTTGTGAAGTATGATGCCCTTCGGTATCAAAAACCATCGCTATAGAGTCTAATGAAAAATCCAAATCTAAGTTCAGAAAGATAGATGAGTTGGCTGAGCATTAAATCCTACAATAGGCATAACAAGCTACAACAACCAGCATAGTAGAAGCCTCTATGCCCAAGCACTCCACGATAATGTGAATATTGCAAGGCCATGATGAGTGAGCGCTTCCAAATGTCAAAAATCTACGCAATGAGCTAACAATCTGGGAAATGATGCTATCAAGCCTTTAAACTCTTCTGAGCAGTAAAATGCTTAAGAGCCCTACTAGAAACATTAATGGCACATAAAGGAAAGAGTAAGGTAAAGATTGGGCTCAATTGCGATGACATTTAACTAGTAGCCATTCGCAGCAAGTAATTAATCCCATCGAAAAAATAATAAAAATTATCCAACAAAGAAAATGGCCTGTTATGTCAATATAACTACAAAATCAGTAGTAACAACAACAACAAAAGTTCTCCCAGAAAAGGGGATTTTCATGCCTGGTAAGAGCCACGTTGGTCCAGCAGGATTCATCAACGAAGTCCCTAAATTCGTCCTTTTCTTTCAGCCGAGACGCCATGGCTATGGAGGAAGTTTCAATTACATGCCTGACGGATTTTCCCTTGGTGCAAGCCCTCAAAATATCAAGAGAACCATTAACGATGGCTCGGATAAAACCAATCTAATACAGATTGTTGTGCATATAAAGCACAAAAGCGATTCAAATCAGCAATAGCAAACACACTGAAAACAACAAAGCAAATTTATGTGGTAAAACCCTAATCACGGGACATCCACAAGGCCAAGAAACCAGTGTCTTATTACTCAATAGTGAAGATTATAGATACCCAATAGCAAATCTACGTGGTAAAACCCTAATCAGGGGAACATCCCACAAGGAAAAGAAATCGGTATCTTATTACTCAATAGTGAAGATTACATATACCCAACAGCGGGCTTACAATCCACTCTGCACCATGCTTGCCTCTACAGGCTTACATATACACCACAGCTTCACAGTTACTTAAAATTAAATTGTAGGTGACAGTAAAGGACACAGAAAGAACGTGGTTGAAGGAAAAAATGGCGAATTGACTGAAGTAACGAAAGGCTAGATTAAAATGTGCAAGAAGGTTAAATCATTGAATCGATCCTTTTATATAGTGGATTCCACAATGCATATTCAGGTATCAAGCAATTTTAGCTCTAGGATAGAAACCTTATCAGTGAAAACTTACCTGAGCAGCAATGTCGTCGCTAGAACACTGTTCACCAGTCCCCTTTGCTTTCTAGGAAACCTCACCCTGTAATGTCCCAAAAAAAATAGCAAAAATTTAAAAACTTTTCCTGCCTGCAATATTTGTTAATTTACAGTGAAAGACTCGTACATTAAGTCTAGAATTGTTAAAACATCCATTCTAGCATGAAACAAATGTAATATTAATACTTCTATTTTACATGATCAAATTTGTGTGTAAGTTTAGTATTTGCAGAAGCGATATGGAAATCAAATGAGATCATGTTTTTATTGCGGTTGTAAATGTTGGTTCAAAAGGTAGAATATAACACTATTTACTATTTGAGAAAACATGTAATTTTAATTATAAATATCTAACGACACCTTCAGGTGATGAGCTCTATTGATGACGATGTGTTTTTCACATGGGGATTTTATAATACTCCCGGACAGGTAATTACATACCTCGGCAAAGTTTCCAGAAGGTATGGGTAAGGGATGGTTACCAAACGCACTTAGCATCTTGCTAACGTCCTACTTTGTCTTCATGTTGTACAAGTGAAATCCATATGCAAGTTTTTATTTCTAATGTTTGGCGCTCTGCTTACAATTCATACTAAATCCCATGCAATTTCTAAGGTATTTGAGAAAGGTGATTATTCAACTATCATGGGAAAAATCATAACATGAAAGGTTACCCATGGTAGGGTTCACGACTAGTACATTATTGTGACATAAGCAAAGGTGGGTTGTTTCATAAATTATGCCTATGGACTTAGTGAAAAATCAACCTCTTTGCAAATGTTATCATGGTTGACTACACGACTTCACTATAGACTTGTTACCCATAAATTTCACATCCGCTAGAGTGAGTTGGTGTATCATTAATGCACTTTAAGTGAGTATGGAAGATAGCTGGTCATGAGGGTTTGGGGAAAACGATTTGGGGATTTTTCCAGGAACTCCTGCATTCGACTTGTTTCTTTTTTTGGCTTTGCACTTTGTGATAGGGTTATTATGTTGGATGCTGACCTGAGCTCGGCTTGTGGTCAGCCTGTTTACTAAGCGTGGATCTTTCCTATGGCGTAATACGATCCTACTGTATAAAGGTAATGAAAAAATTATATTCACATCTGATATTCTCATCTTTCTTTTTGCTATCTGAAAAACATGGTGGAGCTAACTAATCTTATATATAATTTATGACAGATGGAAAAAACGTTGGTATGGGAACTGCTAAGATTCAAGACGATGTGTGTATGGATAGGATAATTGGTGAGTCTGGCTTTCCCATTCGTATCCTATCTCTTGCAGCTCTGGTGTTATATGTATGTGTTTGTCCTGGTGTTTTACAGTTAAAAAGGGGTCCCGTAAGCCCTTGGCTTACTAACTTCACTTGGGAAGCCCGATAGTTGCCAAATGGATGGACTTGGAAGAAGGGTGGGGTTTTCAAATGTAATTTAAGGGTTTGAAGGAGTTGTGGCTATTTCTATCTTGTAATAAGCTGTTTGTGGGACTGCGTCTTGTTTTTGTGGTTTGGCATTTTTATTCCCTGTACACTGTAACTTATATTCTTGATACAAACGAAATGTCTATAATTTGGAATGAGCTTTCCTACGAAATTATGTTTTGAATATCACTGTGCATTGGGGTTTTGCTTTTGTGTTGTAGATCTTATGCATAAATCTTCTACCTGAAATGTAATGATTTCAAATGGTAAAATCCTTTGGCGCCATCAGTTTGGGATGTAGCTATGATGTGTATGTTGATTTCGTCTTTGTTTTCTATCAGAGTTGAATGATGTGATGCTCCTATAAAAGATTCTTATGAAATGCTATGTGGGAGAAGAAAAGATAAATGCTCTGCGCCCCTAAATCGAAACGTGGTTGAATGGCAAGGGATGGGGTTTCGATTTTTCTTGCTACCTGTGGTTAAAGAATTTCATGGTTGGCTTGTTTGCTGTAGTCTTTGATTAAGAATCGAAATCCTATAGGTGGTCTCGCTGGTATTAAATCATGGATCAATAAAGTAAAATAGGGTTTGATCATATTGACTCCTACTCTAAGATTTCCCTTTTCTAGGTGACGTTTGACCCTATAGGTATATATATGTGAATAGATATTGAATCGCTAAATGAAAATACAAGTGTGTGTGTGTTTGTTCATGTCTTAGAGAAACGTTTTTCTAGACTCCGACTGAAACTGCATTTGGTTTAAAGGAAAAATATCTGTTTAATGAGTTCTAAATGGTTTAATAAAATTACTAACATTTTCTGCTAATAGAAAGTCAAATCGATTTTAGTAGAAGATAAACATGTTATTTCTTTAACGGGAAAAATAACCTCTCTAAAGATGAGGGAGAATAAGTGTAACTGGATTTCAATGAATTTATGCAATGCTTGATGAACCCATACTTGAAAGTTTTTAACATACAATTACCTATAGATTCAGGGTGAATCTTGAATTTACAACTAATATAACGATTGATACTATTTTTACAGTGTATTTATAAACAAAATATAATTAATGGAAAATTCTTCTAGAAACTTGCATACCTGCTAATTCACGTAGCTTGTCCCTGCTAATAATACCCTGCACACTCAGCCAACTCGTTACTGAAAAACTACTAAACTCTTCGCTGACCTGAATTGATCTTAGAATAGATGACTTTGGGACTACCACGTTCCTCCCAACCATGATTCTACAACTGTTCCTGGTTCAGTAGGAACCCCCCTGAGCTGGTTCTAACATGCAAACTGAGAAGTAGAGGCCTTAGATGATAACTGGTTCAGATCTGGAAAATTATGAACAGAGTTCACTGCTGGGGCAGAGAGTTCTTCTTGGCACAATAATACCAAAAGAAAAAGATGAAGATCCAACCAATATTTGGGGTCTGTCCTCCTTAAGTAGGAACATCTTGAAAAATGACAGTTGGAATTTACTTGTTTCTTTAAAACAATTTAAATTATATAAAAATTATTATTTGTTCATTTAACTGCTAGTTAAGTTGGGACTAGGACTTCTCACTTTGTTTTAACCAAGTGTATTGATCTGTAATCTTTTTAATAAAAATAATAATGCAATAATTATAATTCCACCTTAAATAATAATAGATAGCATTTGGTAAAGTGGCAGCCCACTTATGCATAAATATATATATATATATATATATATATATATATAAGAATAAATAATAAGAATATTATTTTTAAAAGCTTTTAATAATAGTGTTTAGCTTTGGGGCCTTTTAAGCACTTGGTTCACACGATACCTATTTTAATTGTTTTTAAGGATAGGGTCCACTTCTTTGGATGGTTTCGGCAAGCTGGTAAGGCACCTCTAGTCTCTCCCTTTGCATGTCAGATCCCTCATTTTAACATTGTAGTTCCCGTAGTAGATGATGATAATAATATTTATTTGATCAAGTCGAAAATAGTTGTGATAAGTCTCGCAAGTGATATTCAGATTTCTCTTCGACTCAACACTTGAGATGTAGTAAACCCGAGTTCCCTTCAGAGCCTTTCAACTCAACACTCTCACATGGGCGTTACGCTAGTGCAAAACCAGAGTCTATGCTCAACACTAGAGCTAGAATGTGGTTGTGAGGCACATCTAGGATGTTTAAATGTCCTCGAATCCGGTAATCTTTTCTTTCAAGCTTGGAGTGCTCCAGAGCTCACTCCCAACACTCAACGTACATCGGGGCTTAGGCCCAGTATGTGTTAAATTTTCAGAATTTACTTCAATCTAATCTAGGATCTTAACTGAGAGAACAACTTGTACAGGAATTCTACATCATATCAATCATGGACACAATAATGCAAGCACACAAGAGACACAGAGTTTACTTGGGGAAAACCATAAAGGTGAAAAACCCCAATAACTTCCTCAGAGATAGATAGAGCAATGATACAACCAGAATACAAGAGATAGTCTTCTCCTAGCAGTAGAGCCTCCTCCTCCACAAGTACGCCACTCTCCCAAGTGTGAGTGAGAGAATAGAATGTGTAAAATGAGAGAGACACACTCTCTATTTATACACTAATTTGACTTGACCTTTACACAACTAGGTTGGCCTCAAATTAACCACTTAACATAATGCTGACTAGGCCGACCCCCACTAGGGTGGTCTAATAACCATTTGACCCACATGACTTATACAGGGCCGACCCCAACAAGGTGGTCTAATAACCCATCAAGTATAATTTACGAGACTTACAATATAAATGACGACACTTCTGTATAGAGGAATAATAACATCTCTATAGGAATACAACATACATATATGTGAAATACATTCTGAAGTTACATATACATCAACAGTATGAACTAGAATCCTCTAAATACATCGGGGCTTAGGCCCAGTATATACGTCATTTGTGTGTTTCTGAGTCCACGCTCAACACACTAAATAATCAACCATGTAAATCATGCTCTGCACAATATAATGTAACAAAAGGAATTAATCTCAGTATATCATCATTTGTAACCAATTCTCATTATACAACATAGTTTATTCATCCGGGCTTTCCTGCCCCACATATAATCAACAATGAAACAAATCAGGGTCCATGCCCAATACATCAACTCATGAAGGAATAGATCAAAACAAACTAATTCTATGTCAAACATAATAAATTGCATATACTGGGGCCATGACCCGATATAAGACCATAACATAGTCAGTCAAAAAGTTGGGATATTACATCCCTCCCCGCTTAGAACAACATCATCCCTATGTTTCTAGGGGCTAGGAATGAGATCCTGAAACAAGGCGGGGTATGCCTCTCTCATTGTAGCTTCGTTCTCCCAAGTGGCCTCATCTGGTCCAAATTGCCTCCATTTCACTTTCAGCTGAGTAATGGTCCTCCTCCTAAGCTGGACCTCTGTCTTGTCCAGAATGTGGAGTGGTTATGACGTGAACTCCCCTTCGGGGTCCACCTGTAATAAGGACCAATCAATAACATGTTTAGTATCGTATACATATTTCTTTAATAAAGAAGCATGAAAAACATTATGAACTTTTATATGTGCTGGTAGGGCTAACTCATATGCTACTGGACCCTTCCTGCCCAGTATTTCAAAAGTTCCACAGAACCTTGGGGCCAGTTTACTGCAACGTCCTAAACTTAATGAGCTTTGTTTCGCTTTTATTCTTAGGAAGACATGTTCACTGATTTGGTAGTCCTTGTCCTTTCTTTTCTTGTCTGCGTAACTCTTTTGGCGATCTTGTGCTTCTTTCAAATTCAATTGCACCTTGGAGACTAGTTGTTCCAAGTCTTTTAGTAAGTCTGGCCCTAGCATAAGCTTGTCCACCGGGCTATCCTAGGTGACGGGGGGTTCGACACTTTCGACCGTAGAGTACCTCGCAAGGACTCATTTTGGCCGAGGTTTGATACACGTTGTTGTACGTGAACTCTGCAAGGTGTAGGTAGTCTTCCCACTTACTGGGATTGTTCATGACATACATTCTCAGCATATCCTCCAAGATTTGGTTTACTCGTTCCGTCTGTCTGTCAGTTTGGGGGTGGTATGCGGTACTAAACTGTAGTTGTGTTTCTAATCTGGAGAACAGTTCTCTCCAAAAGTTACTAGTGAACTTTGTGTCTCGATCCGAGATAATTGCTTTGGGTATCCCGTGTAACCGAAAAATCTCCTTTAGGAAGATTTCTGCAATGTGAACTCCCTTGTAGGTAGATTTTACTGGTATAAAATGTGCGGCTTTTTACAGCTTGTCTACTACTACGAAGATGGAGTTGTTTTGTTTCTTGCTGTTGGGTAGGCCTGTAATGAAATCCATACTTATTACCTCCCACTTCCATTCTAGAATGGGTAACGATTGAAGTAGTCCAGAGGGGTGTTGGTGTTCTTCTTTGACCAACTAGCATTCCTGACACTTCGCGATGAACAATGCGATGTCAGCTTTCAGTTTAGGCCAAAAGTAGTGTTTCTTTACGGCTGAAATCATCTTTTGATATCCAGGGTGTCCTGAATAGGGGCTCCGATGGAATTTGGTGAGTATGTTAGGTCTAATGTCCCCCCCCTCGAGAACGTAAAGTCTCTCCTTTGACGATAACAATCCTGATTCATCTATCTTGTATTCTTTCTGTTGTTGAAAAATCCTATCTTCTTGGATGTTTTTAAGGATCTCGACATAGAACCTATCATTTTGGCATGTTGTTCTAATTCTGTCATGTAAGTCGGAGTCTGTCCAATTTTTACCTCATATAACATATGAGCTCATCGAATTAAGGTGTCGACGATCTTGTTTTCTTTCCCCTTGATATGTTTTAGTTCAAAGTGATACTCACTAAGAAAGGTTAACCACCTAGCCTGTGTAGAATTCAGGTCTGGTTGATCAAATAGATACTTTAGACTCATGTTGTCCGTCTTTAGTAGGAATTTCTTACCCATGAGGTAATGTCTCCACATCTTTAGAGCGTGGATAATGGTGGCCAACTCGAGGTCATGAGTAGGATAGTTTTTCTCATGTTCTTTTAACTTTCTTGAATCGTAGCAGATTGCAAAGTCATCTTGCATAAGGACTCCACCGAGTCCTTCCTTGCTTGCATTGGTGCAAACTATGAAGTCCCCATTGGGGTCGGCAATTCTTAGTATCGGTGCGTTGATCATAAGTTGTTTTAACTTTTGAAAACTTTCTTCACACTTGTTTGTCTAGATGAACTTACTGGTTTTCTTCTGTAAGGAGGTCATGGGGCAAGCGATCCATGAGAAGTTCTCAATGAACTTTCAATAATAACCCGCTAAACCTAAGAACGATCGCATGTCGAAAACACACGTAGGTGTGGGCCATTCCTCGATACCTTTGATCTTATCGGGATCAACTGCTATTCCCTTCTCCGAAATAATATGCCCTAAGTACTGTATCTGAGGTCTATAGAAATCACACTTGCTAAATTTTGCGTACAGCTAATGTTCTCGTGATATCCTTAGGACTATTCGAAGGTGTTCTTCATGTTATTCTTCATTCTTGGAATATATCAAAATATCGTCTATGAAGACTAGAACAAACTTGTCAAGGTACTTACTGAAAACATTGTTCATCATACACATGAAGTTGGCGGGTGCATTCGTTAGACCGAAGGGCATTACTACGAACTCGTAGTGGACATATCGGGTGCGAAACGCGGTCTTACTGATGTCTTCGTCACGGATTCTCACCTGGTGATATCCAGATCATGGGTCAATCTTCAAGAAGATCTTTGCTCCTCTGACTTGGTCAAACAAGTCGTCGATTCGAGGGAGTGGGTAACGGTTCTTGATGGTTAACTTGTTGAGTTGGCGGTAATCGATGCACATACACATCGTGCCGTCCTTATTTTTAACAAAGAGGATTGGTGCTCCCCATGGAGACACACTCGTTCGAATGTAACCCTTGTCTATTAGTTCTTGTAACTATATCTTGAGTTATACCTGTTCGAGTGTACTCATACGGTATGGAGTTCTAGAGATAGGTACGGATCTGGGAGTTAATTCTATGGAAACATCTAAGTCCCACTTGGGTGGTAGCCCGGGTATCTCCTAGGGAAACACATCTCTGAATTCTACTAGTATCGAGAAATCCTCAATCTTTTGTTCTTTATCAGCTTCTACGGATTGAAGGTGGATTGCAAATAGTTTACAACCCTTTCTTAAGCATTTATTTGGTTGTAATGCCGATATCTACCATACTGATACTTCCTTAGGTATACCTTGGATGGTTCTTTGGTTTCCTTGACTATCCGTGCATAAGATGGATTTGTTTAAACAATCTAGCAAGGCATGATGTCTCTCCAACCAATCCATGCCTATTATCACGTCATAAGATCCTAGCGGTAAGATGTTCAAATCTCTCTTGGTTAAAAAGACGTTCAAATTTATCTCATAACTCTTAATTAGTTCAGAGACCTTCCATTTGGTACCTATGGATAATTGTACTAGCCATGGTGCTTTGTGACTCTCAGTTTAATTTGCAAGACTCTACTATTCTAAGAGAGATGTAACTCCGGCAAGCACCGGGGTCTATTAGAACTAAAAATATGTTGTTAGATATCTTACCCTCAATTTCTACCATGGTGGCTTGATGATGTACCTGCTGGCCATCAAGGGCAGCATAAATCCTAGGTGTCTTTGCTATGTCTCCCACTATAGGCTCGTCTCGGATGTTGTGTAAAGTCCCATCTGTTTTGTTGGGGCAGTCTCTGTAGTAATGTGGTCCCTAGCACTTCCAACGGGAAACAGTTGGTGGGATTGTCTTTGCACCTTTGCTGAAGGCTGGCCTGTTGGCTAGTGGTGGGGGTGCATTAGGTCGAGCTTGGGGTCGGCTGAAACCTATGTTGGGTGGGAAACTATTGTTATGTTTCTGAAAAGGTGGGGGTCTAAAACCCGGCCTGTCGTTGTCTAAGAAGGTCTTGAATCTGTCCCTATTTCTATTGATGTTGTCGTTCCTTGGCTTGCCGTGCTCATAGCACAACTTGGCTTTATGTAGGGTTATGTCAAGGGTCTTGGGCATGTCAAATTAAATCTTCTCTCTAAAGTTTGGTGGTAGCCCACCCAAGAACTGCTGGATTTTCACCTTCTCTTCCTTAATGTAAGGCACATAGTGCAGCAAGTCTAAGAATCAGTTTATGAAAGCTTCCATAGTCACGGAACCCATTTTCAGCTCATGAAATTCTTTTATCTTTTTGTCGAAGAATCTTTCAGACATGTATTTGACCTGAAAGATTCTGCTGAAAGTATCCCAGATTATGTCTCCCAGCTCTTGTCCTTTAATGTGCTTGAGGTCCCACCACCATCTGGCTTATTTTCCATTTAAGTTGTATATGGCTAGTCGGGATTGCATTTCACTAGAATAATTATGAACCTTAAAGTATTTGTTCATCCCTAGCAACCATTCTTCAGCTTTTTTCCCCTGAGTTAACTTCTCCATCATATGTTGGGGCTCTTATCTTTCGGAACTCTCCTTGTAAGCTGTCGGCACTCTTCCTCCTTCTCTTGCAAGGAGGTGGGGAGCCATTGTCATTGGAAGAGCTCTTACAGTCCTCTTCCAATGGCTCCGATTTATAATCTTCCTGTTCTCCTATTTTGTAGTTGGTTTCCTTCCCCATGTTAAGAGTGTTGACAGAAAGAGTAGGTTGTCCATGGGGTTTTGCCCATGTTAGGATTTGAAGTAAGGCCTCATTTATAGCCCCTTGTTCCCTTCTTTCTTGCATATTTTCATCCTTGAAACTCCGGAATTCTGCTTGTAGTTGCTACATGGATTTATCTAAATCTGAGTTGAGCTCCACCATAATTTCTTACTCTCGTGGTGGGGAATTCAGGTTCCCTCATATACTACTGCCTTGTTCTGCACTCATTTTTCTGCTACTGTTTGTACCTGAAATTGATATAAGTATCTGTTGTTGGAAAACAATATGTTAGTTAATTCTCTTCGTAAAAACATAATACAATAATTTAAACACTTTCTTGTTTCTATAGCTGTGTTTGGTAGTGAGCCCAATAGGTCACTTAGTGTTTGTAACTTGCTCTGATACCACTTGTAATGTCCCAAAAAAAATAGCAAAAATTTAAAAACTTTTCCTGCCTACAATATTTGTTAATTTAGAGTAAAAGACTTGTACATTAAGTCTAGAATTGTTAAAACATCCATTCTAGCATGAAACAAATGTAATCTCAATACTTATGTTTTACATGATCAAATCTGTGTGTAAGTTTAGTATTTGCGGAAGCGATGTGGAAAATAAATGAGATCATGTTTTTATTGCAATTGTAAATGTTGGTTCAAAAGGTAGAATATAACACTATTTACTATTTGAGAAAACATGTAATTTTAATTATAAATGTCTAACAACACCTTCAGGTGATGAGCTCTATTGATGACGGTGTGTTTTTCACATGGGGATTTTATAATACTCCCGGACAGGTAATTACATACCTCGGCAAAGTTGCCGGAAGGTAGGGGTAAGGGATGGTTACTAGACTCACTTAGCATCTTGCTAACGTCCTACTTTGTCTTCATGTTCTACAGGTGAAATCCATATGCGAGGTTTTATTTCTAATGTTTGGTTCTCTGCTTACAATTCGTACTAAATCCCATGCAAGTTCTAAGGTATTTGAGAAAGGTGATTATCCTACTATCGTGGGAAAAATCATAACATGAAAGGTTACCCATGGTAGGGTTCACAACTAGTAGCTTAGTGTGACATAAGCGAAGGTGGGTTGTTTCATAAATTATGCCTATGGACTTAGTGCAAAATCGACCTCTTTGCAAATGTTATCATGGTTGACTACATGACTTCACTATAGACTTGTTACCCATAAATTTCACCTCCACTAGGGTGAGTTGGTGAATCATTAATGCACTTTAATTGAGTATGGAAGACAGCCGGTCATGAGGGTTTGAGGAAAACGATTTGGGGCTTTTTCCAGGCACTCCTGCATTCGACTTGTTCTTTGTTTTGGCTCTGCACTTCGTGATAGGGTTATTATGTTGGATGTTGACCCGAGCTCGGCTCATGGTCAGCCTGTTTACTAAGCATGGAGCTTGTCTATGTCGTAATACGATCCTACTGTATAAAGGTAATGGAAAACTTCTATTCACATCTGATATTCTCATCTTTCTTTTTGCTATCTGAAAAACATGGTGCAGCTAACTAATCTTATATATCGTTTATGACAAATGGAAAAAGCGTTGGTATGGGAACTGCTAAGATTCAAGGAGATGTGTGTATGGCTAGGATAATTGGTGAGTCTGGCTTTCCCATTTGTATCCTATCTCCTGCAGCTCTGGTGTTGTATGTATGTGTTTGGCCTGGTGTTGTAGAGTGAAAAAGAGCTCCCGTAAGCCCTTGTCTTACTGACTTCACTTGGGAAGCCCGATAGTTTCCAAATGGCTGGACTTGGAAGAAGGGTGGGGTTTTCAAATGTAATTTAAGGGTTTGAAGAAGTTGTGGCATGTCCTGTGTTGTAAAACGTTGTTTATGGGACTGCGTCTTGCTTTTGTGGTTTGGCATTTTTATTCCCAGTACATTGTAACCTATATTTTCAATACAAACGAAATGTCTATAATTTGGAATGAGCTTTCCTACGAAATTATGTTTTGAATATCACTGTGCGTTGGGGTTTTGCTTTTGTGTTGTAGTTTTGATGCATAAATCTTCTACCTGAAATGTAATGATTTCAAATGTTAAAATACTTTGGCACCGTCAGTTTGGGATGTAGCTATGATGTGTATGATGATTTCATCTTTGTTTTCTATCAGAGTTGAATGATGTGATGCTCCTGTAAAAGATTCTAATGAAATGCTATGTGGGAGAAGAAAAGATAAATGCTCTACGCCCCTAAATCGAAACGTGGTTAAATGGTGAGGGATGGGGTTTCGATTTTTCTTGCTGCCTGTGGTTAAAGAATTTCTGGGTTGGCTTGTTTGTTGTAGTCTTTGATTAAGAATCAAAATCCTATAGGTGGTCTCGCTGGTATTAAATCGTGTATCAATAAAGTAAACTAGGGGTTGATAATATTGATTCCTACTCTAAGATTTCCCTTTATTGTGTGACATTTGACCCTGTAGGTATATATATGTGGATATATATTGAATCGCTAAATGAAAATACAAGCGTGTGTGTGTTTGTTCATGTCTTACAGAAACATTTTTCTAGACTCCGGTGGAAACTGCGTTTGGTTTAAAGGAAAAATATCTGTATAATGAGTTCTAAATGGTTTAATAAAATGACTAACGTTTTCTGCGGATAGAAAGTCAAATCGATTTCAGTAGAAGATAAACGTGTTATTTCTTTAAAAGGAAAAATAACCTATCTAAAGATGAGGGAGAATAAGTGTAACTGGATTTCAATGAATTTATGCAATGCTCGACAAACCCATACTTGAAAGTTTATAACATACGATTGCCTATAGATTCGGGGTGAATCCTGAATTTACGACTAATATAACGATTGATACTATTTTTACAGTGTATTTATAAACTAAATATAATTAATGGAAAATTCTTCTAGAAACTTGCATACCTGCAAATTCATGTAGCTTGTCCTTGCTGATAATACCCTGCACACTCAGCCAACTCGTTACTGAAAAACTACTAAACTATTAGCTGGCCTGAATTGATCTTGGAACAGATGACTTTGGGACTACCACGTTCGTCCCAACCATAATTCTACAACTGTTCCTGGTTCAGTAGGAATCCCCCCGAGCTGGTTCTGACATGCAAACCAAGAAGTAGAGGCCTTAGATGATAATTGGTTCAAATCTGAAAAATTATGAACAGAGTTCACTGCTGGGGCATAGAGTTCTTCTTGGCACAATAATACCAAAAGAAAAAGATGAAGATCCCCCCAATATTTGGGGTCTGTCCTCCTTAAGTAGGAACATCTTGAAAAATGACTGTTGGAATTTACTAGTTTCTTTAAAACAATTTAAATTATTTTAAAAATATTATTTGTTCATTTTGGGACTAGGACTTCTCACTTTGTTTTAACTAAGTGTATTGATCTGTAATCTTTTTAATAAAAATAGTAATGCAATAATTATAATTCCACCTTAAATAATAATAGATAACATTTGGGAAAGTGGCATCCCACTTATGCATATATATATATATATATATATATATATATATATATATATATATATATATATATAAGAATAATAACCCCAAGAGTTAGCTCAATCGGTCGAGCACTCGTAGTTAGGCCTCCCAGCATGTGAGGTTGCGGGATCCATTCTCCTTGACACTCTTGGGGTTAGGTACGCAAAATGTTCCGAGGGTGTGAAGGCCCCTTCGGGTGGGCCCGCCAGCTATTATTCCGTGGATGTAGCGATGCCGACCGGTGGGACCGGTACGTGAACCACATTGAAAAAAAAAGCCCCAAGAGTTAGCTCGATCGGATGTGTTCTCGGAAGTTAGACCTCCCAGCATGCGAGGTCACGGGATCCATTCTCATCGACTCTCTTGGGGTTAGGCATGCGGCGGCCGCAGGGTGGAAACCCCTTCGGGGCGGGTCCGCCGGAAATTATTTCGTGGATGTAGCGGTCGGCTAAGCCGATTAAAGTGAACCACATGGAAAAAAAAAAAAAAGCCCCAAGAGTTAGCTCGATCGGTTGTGTTCTCGGAAGTTAGGCCTCCCAGCATGTGAGGTCACGGGATCCATCCTCATAGACCCTCTTGGGGTTAGGCACGCAGCGGCCGCAGGGCAGAAACCCCTTCGGGGCGGGTCTGTCGGAAATTATTTCGTGGATGTAGCGGTCGGCTAAGCCGATTAAAGTGAACCACATGGAAAAAAAATAAAAAATAAAAATATATATATATATATATATATAAGAATAAATAATAACAATATTATTCTTAAAAGCTCTTAATAATAGTATTTAGCTTTGGGGCCTTTTAAGCACTTGGTTCACACGATACTTCTTTTAATTCTTTTTAAGGATAGGGTCCACTTCTTTGGACGGTTTCGGCAAGCTAGTAAGGCACCTCTAGTCTCTCCCTTTGGATGTCAGATCCCTCGTTTTAACATGGTAGTTCCCGCAGTAGATGATGATAATAATATTTATTTGATCAAGTCAAAAATAGTTGTGATAAGTCTGACAAGTGCTATTCAGTGTCCTCTTCGACTCAACACTTGAGATGTAGTAACCCTGAGTGCTCTTCAAAGCCTTTCAACTCAACACTCTCACATGGGTATTACGTTATTGCAAAACCAGAGCCTCTGCTCAACACTAGAGCTAGAATGTGGTTGTGAGGCACATCTAGGATATTTAAATGTCCTCCAATCCGGTAATCATTTCTTTCAAGCTTGGAGTGCTCTAGGGCTCATGCCCAACACTCAATGTACATGGGGGCTTAGGCCTAGTACGAACTAGAATCCTCTAAATACATCGAGGATTAGGCCCAGTATATAGGTCATTTGTGTGTTTCTGAGTCCACGCTCAACACACTAAATAATCAACCATGTAAATCATGCTCTGCACAATATAATGTAACAAAAGGAATTAATCTCAGTATATCATCATTTGTAACCAATTCTCATTATACAACACGGTTTATTCATCCGGGCTTTCCTGCCCCACATATAATCAACAATGAAACAAATCAGGGTCCATGCCCAATACATCAACTCATGAAGGAATAAATCAAAACAAACTAATGCTATGTCAAACATAATAAATCGCATATACTGGGGCCATGACCCGATATAACACCATAACATAGTTAGTCAAAAAGTCGGGATATTACACACCCACAGATAATCGTTCCCGCATAGGATTGGTCAAACTAGACACCAAACACAGCAACCAGAGAGCATCAAGAAACAGGGGCCGCAACTAGCAAAGCAGAACGGGCAAATAACCCCCAAGCCACTTTAAAAAATAAACCCACCAGTACAACCAGCACGAACCAACATTAAAGGCCATCCCTGGATCAATAACTCCTCCAAGTGCTCGAGAACAACAACTCGTCGAAAAACCCCCGCTCCAGTCACCGGCCGGCATAGAAAAACCACCCTTGAGGCTCCCTGATTTTTCAGTGATAATTGCGGCAAGCACAACAGGTTTCTCCAGCGGCACATAACAGATGAACCTGCCATCGCCCATTGCCCTCGGCTCTAGCTCAAACCCCAAAACGACCCGAGCTTTAATTCATAGCAGATGAACTTGCCCTATCTCAGCGCCCTCGGCTCTAGCTCAAACCCAAAACGACTTGAGCTTTAATTCATAGCAGATGAACTTGCCCTCTCCCAGCACCTTCGGCTCTAGCTCAAACCCCAAAACGACGCGAGCTTTAATTCGGAAGGAGTACGCATGAACCCGACCTCATTTTTTAGAGCAGCTCTAGCTCGAAACCATACCCGCAGAGACAGGTGTGGTGGACATGCGGAGAGCGAAACCCCTACACCAAATTACGAGGTCAAAAATTTCGTAGCTTAACTTTGCTAAACTTGGTAAAATTTTGACCATAGAAAAATTTCAACTTGTACGAACATGGTAATATGCCCAAATCCATTACAAGATATCACAGACATAATAACTTCAATAAATTTCGCATATATTTAAGAATATAATATATTTTATAATAAAATATATGCAACTATTTTTACATTTAAAAGATTCAAAAACTTTGTCTCTTTATTTAATATATTATTATTCCACATCCACTTGGTAAGACAAAATAACCCCTATTACCATACCCCTTCGTAATAAACAATACCAACATAATGCATATTGTTAACTTAAAGAACATAAATATACCCCCCTTAGTATGACACAATAAGACATGCTGTTTGCCTACGCATCTAAAGATAGATACTATATTGCAAGGTTGCAACCCGAGCAC
Source organism: Larix kaempferi (assembly GCA_027924585.1). Classification (NCBI taxonomy): domain Eukaryota; kingdom Viridiplantae; phylum Streptophyta; class Pinopsida; order Pinales; family Pinaceae; genus Larix; species Larix kaempferi. Next base: position 373,945 of record BSBM01000597.1, on the reverse strand, counting down.
CTCATCTTGTTTTATGTATAATAACATTAACCGCACTAGGGTTTGGACAGCACTATGAGCGATTGAAGGAAAGGCTACTTGATGATGTTGTAGCTGTTGAATTCTTCCTGTTCTCTCCTTCACACCCGTTGTAAGGTGAGAAGTAGTGAGGTTACGTAAGATGCATAGCATAATCATTATGTAAAGAGTCCTGGCTAAATATGGTCGCTAAAGATTAGAAACTATAAATTTGTAAAGAGTCCTGGCTAAATATGGTCGCTAAAGATTAGAAACTATAAATTTCTAAAGAGTCCTCGCTAAATATGGTCGCTAAAGATTAGAAACTATAAATTTGTATCAATATCTAGAAAATTAATATTTTATTATTAGTATTTTAAGGTCCTTGAAAAATATAAAGTTAACCCCCTTTATTTATACATTTGACCGTTAATGAGATTTAGTTATATAAAATTCAGTACGAAATGGGAGGGATATGGACATTAATGTTTACAGAATCACATATATATATATATATATATAATATTAAAATAAAGTTTTTTTTTTTTTAAAGATTATAACTTTAAATTTAGTGGAAGGTATGGTATGTACATTTTCATAAACTTTAGTAATCATATTAACAATATTACTTTGAGGGTCCTTGTTCCATAAACAAAAGATGTCTCATACATCAATTTGGTATTTCGCTCGATGCAAAGCAACTTCGTAAGAAGAGCTATTGTATAAAAGGGAGAGATGAGTTTTTCGTGAGTTTTTTCCTTTTGGTTGGTGCATAGGTCTTGTTGAATAGTTGCCTACCTATGTTATAGACTAAGGATTGGGTCAATTGATCTCTCCGTCCACTAAAAAGGGAAGAAAACAATATTTTGGTTATTAAATGAAATACATTTTATTGCAAATCACATGTTTGGTTATTCAATAATATCATTCAACTGTTTTATTATGGCAAGTTTTGATTGGTCACAGAAACAAAATTAGAGAAGAAATATGGTGTGTTTTGAATGCATGAAAAAACAACGATTAAATGTTATCTTATAGTATAAACATGTTACAATGCAATAAATACATACAATCGATGCTACTATTGTTATGGTTGTTAATTTATATTTTTGGCGCTATATGACATAAATTAATGATAATTCATAGCCTCAACATTTCTTATGATTAGTTAAGACTCTTAGTAAGTGAAGTTGTAGATGGCCTAAGGAAACTTACTAAGAATTGACTTTTGTCAATTTTATTATATAGTGCGACACATTATAACATTTGGATTTCTTAGCATCAACATAACAACTTCCAAAGTATATAGCGTGACCATGCATCTAGGTGCACCTACATGCCTATACACTACATCAATTTACATCTAGAATTAGTACATATGAAAATAAAAAAGAAGGGACATTGACCATATGTGATTCTCATTTAAATATTTCTCAAATGAACAACAATGTTGGTGTTAACCACTATTGCAATTTTTCTATGCTCTAATCAACTTCTTAAAGGTCATTATGCATTCAAGAATTCCTGGTTGAATTTGATTGGTAGCATTATCTAGGGATCATGGATAGTGAGAATGGTGGTCTTAGGGCTCTTGACAAATATAGACGATGCATAGCTAAAGTTGACTACAAACATTGTAAAGGGAACCTTGATTGTGAGAACAATTATTAAACATGTGCTTATATCTTAGCATACCATTGCCTTTCTCTCTCATGTACAAAGTTCAAAACCTATTTCTCCCACTTCCATGGTTTGAACTCATTGCTAGACCAAACAACTCTCTTGATAAGAAAATGGAGGTCCCCAAACCTCATTCACTCAGTATTAGGGATCCCTTTGATCCTCCACCCATAGGATGACTCCATTAAGAATATCACAATTATTATGAAACCATTGATGAGAAAGGCCAAGATGGAAGGCCTACACTAATATATGTACATAATATAATGGTGTGGATAACATTGAAATGTGAGAATCATGATGCTCACATAACCGTTTCTCATCCTTTTTGAAATATCTTGTAGCATATGCAAATTAGATTTGATTATATTTGCTCAGAAAATAATACTCTTGATCCTTACCTAGCGGGTTTTTGTAGGAGAAAGGAATTATAAATAATTATCATGTATCATATAGTTATAGATTTAGATTAATAGATCTAATATATGAAAGAAGTGAGGGACTCAACTATGCATGACTAGAGCATAAACTAATGAAAGGGAGGGAACTTGCCTATGCAACTAGGTAATCATTTGGAGACTATAAAGTACTTTGGTTTGTCAATTATCATCATTATAAGCATAATACATTGTTTTGGGGACATGCTATGGGGAGGACATATGAGGTCACCCATCTGAATGCCGTCAACTCCATCCTCATAGAGGGTATCTTGATGCTCATCTTTTTTGTTAACAAATAAAGTATCAACCTTAGATCTCAATAATTCATTGTGGCAAACAACACATAATTTATATTCTCATGCAAGATTCATGAATCTATTATTATTAATGTTCATTGGGCATAAATTTGTTGCAGCCAAGGTTGTGAGGGATGTTTCAACAACACTTGCTAGGTGAGTTCTTGTGGCTCTAGCGCATGGTCTAGGGCTCTTTGTGATAGTGGACATGGGTTCAACATATCCTAGTCATGTTAAATTTGCAATGACTTTTGAGTAGCTTGTTAGAGGGTATGTTACACCCTATAACTACCGAATCATTGATTTAAGATTAATTAGTGAAATAACAACATTTCATTATATACTAATTATAATAATCATTTTATTTTCAGCGAATATAATAATCATTTTATAGTAAAGTTATTATTAATTAAATACATAAACAAAATTAAATAAAAAAGATAGCCTCTTCAAATAGTTTAAAAAAAATGTAAAATGCATTTTCATAATATAAATGCTTTAAAATATAAAAATAATATAACTCAATATTAAAAGAGAAAAATGTGACTCTCAACATAAAAATATAAAAATATTTGTTTTTACATAATATAAATATTTATATATGAAAATAATATAACTTAAAAGAATATTTGATTTCACAATAAAAATGCTTATATATGAAAATAATATAACTCAAAAGTGAAAGAGATATATGAATTTCAACATCAATCCTTCAAAATTAAAAAAATATTTTTGATAAGAAGAGAAGATATGTTAAATATTCTAATAAAAGATTACGAATAATTTTGATATGAATAAAAGATATGTTAAATATTATAATAATATATATCGTACGAGATAATATTGTTCATTATAAGGTTGAAAATTGGGTTCGTGTGTTCATAATATATATTTATATCTGAAAAGAATATTTGATTTCACAATAAAAATGCTTATATATGAAAATAATATAACTCAAAAGTGAAAGAGATATATGAATTTCAACATCAATCCTTCCAAATTAAAAAAATATTTTTGATAAGAAGAAAAGATATGTTAAATATTATAATAAAAGATTACGAATAATTTTAATATGAATAAAAGATATGTTAAATATTATAATAATATATATCGTGCGAGATAATATTGTTCATTATAAGGTTGAAATTTATGTTATATTCATTGGTTTGAGCAATGTCGGTCCCCTTTGTACCACCACACTATTAAAACAAAAATGGTAACTTCATGATGGGTTGGATAACCTTTCTTTTTTCCTAGTGATACTTTTAATTATATTAATTTTTTAAAGTGACTGCATTTTTTGTTTTACATGTGAAATCTAAGAAATTAACATTAAATGTTTTCTTTACAAATCAACAAATATCACGCATCTTATTATAAGATAAATTAACTTTTTTTGGCTTGAAGAAGTACGTTAGGAAGGTATCTTATAATAAGATAAATTAATTTTTTTTTGGCTTGAAGGACGTTAGGATGGTACAGTAGATTTTTCCTTAGTATTTTATGTTTCTTAGAAAGGATAAGCTCTCAGTTTGATGCTCTCCAGGTGGGTTTAGGCCTCTTTCGAGCTCTCCTCCCAAGACTAGACACGAGCCTTGCCCTATTACTGAGACTTCTGCATTGAATTCTGGCACGGATGGGTATGTGGGTTATTTTGATGCTAGGGCTTTTACTTCTCGGTTCGGTACTCCTGAACTTTCGTTGGTTCTATCACAAACCCTAAGTTGCTTTAGTCCCAAAAGCCCTTGTGTTGGCTTCCCTCAGACTCCTGGAGGTTTCTGGCCTGGAATAGGTACGGGGGGCTTTGGTTATATTGGAGGCTTGTTATCCTTCGAATATTTAAGCGGGGTGGCAAGATCTACACAATCGTTATCTGAAACTTTACCCATCAAAACCAGCTTCAAGAAGAAATGTGTCAAAAAGAAAAGTCCCTTGAATCTAATTCTTGGGGAGTACATTCAGATGAATGAAGTGCTCCGTAAATGCAAATGCACGTTGGTCGGTAGATTCGCATGCCGAAAGACCAGTGCTTATGGAATAAAAAACTGGGTCTCCAAACACTAGGCAGATTCGATAGGGTATGCACCGGAATCATTTGTGCTTTCCAGAGGCTGGCTAGCCTTCTGTTTTCAAAACAATTCTCATGCCTTAAAGATTTTGAAGGGTGTTTGGAATTGGGACTCCTCCGTGCTCTCGCTGAAATTTTGGACATCACTCTTCGACGCTACAAAGGAATGTCTCAAGAAGAATCAAGTATGGGTAAAACTGCCCAACCTTCCTTTTGATCTTTGGTCGTTAGAGGTGTTTAAAGAAATTGGGAATACAGTGGGATCTTTCGTCGATGTAGATCTCTCCTACCTAACTACAGGTATTCTTAGGGTGGCAAAAATCCTCGTTTCCCTTGACCTCAGCGAAGGACTCTCCGAAGAAACTATCCTTTACTGTAATGGCTTGTTACATACCCAAATTCTTGATTATATTGGATTTCCCTTCAAGTGCAATCGATGCCACTCTTACGGGCACCTTGTAGCGGATTTTTCTTTGTCCTTCACTCAGAAGGTGTGGATCCCTAAAGTCTCAACCACTGGTTTGAAGGAGTCCTTTTGCAGGAGTGCTTCCCCGACCCCTTTAGTGGCAAAAGAAGTGGTGTTTTCTTCAAACCCCAACCCACTTTCCGAAAAACCCTCCCTTGTTGAGCTGATACCTGAGAAGTCGTCCTCCCCTATCCTTTTGGTTTCCTCATAGACTACCTCCCCTAGCCCGGTTTTTCTCTTTATCAATTGCTGACTCAGTAAACCTCTCCCAACCTTATTTCTTCTACAGACTCCATCCCTTCCTTTCCTTCTACTCATCAGGCCACGAAATCCTCCCTTTCGGATAGTAATTACAAGATGGAGCTTAGACTGAGGCAGAGGGGTTCTAAAGTTGTAGACAAAGGTGATGGGTTTGGACCCAGCCCTGATCTCATGACCTCCGGGAACAGGGGTAGGATGTCAAACTTACAGAAAGCTCAGTTTAAAGCACAGTTGGAAGTTGTCGATGGAACTGAAATATTTATAATCGGGATGCTTAGAGCAGCGTACTCCCCGAAAAGGTTTTTGTGATGCTGTTATGCTCCCTAAACGTCAGAGGGATGGCTAAAGGCTCCAAAAAACTAGCTATTCTCAGGATAATATATTCCAATCATACGAAGATCATTTTCTTCCAAAAAACTATGATGGAAGCTGACAAAGTTATAAAGGATCTTAATTATGTGCTTTCAGACTGGCAGTTTAGCACTCTAGATGCAAAAGGCTGCTCTCATGGACTTCTTACAGGATGGAAGGCGGGGGATTGGTCACTTAAGATTTCTTGGGCCTTGGACTCAATTCTAGGAACTGAACTCGAATCTAAGAAAACTGGGAAAGCCTTCCTGTTTGTAGATGTCTATGGGCCTTATGCCAATTAGAGACACCTTATGGGATTCTTTCCTCTCAAAGAATATTTTGGATCACGATTCTTTTATCATAGGAGGTGTGAAGAACCTGCAACAATTAATTAATGAAAATAAACGAGATATCAGAAATAACAGAACTTAGAATCGCTTTTACCGATCATAGGCCACTTCGAGGGGGCAACCTCCTTTGGGCAAGCTCAATAGAAATAACTTTGCCGTACCTTCATTGGTCTCAACACAAACTTATATACTAAGTCTAGGCGCCAATACCATGGGTCAATACCATGTGTCAATACGAACCATGGGCTAATACAAACTATGGATCAACAATTACTACGGGATGACTCACAAAGCATATGCGTCCAACAACAATAATACAAACTATGGATCAAAAAATACTGCGAGACGACTTACAAAGCATATGCGTCCAACAACAATATACTAACAAAGTACATAGAAGGGTTGGCATGGGTTCCTAACATCCACTCTCCCTTGGAAAAAGCTTTGTCCTCGAAGCTTTAGACATGGAAATTGATGTAGAATTTGAAGGAGTGGTTCCCCTGTAGCATCCTCGGGTTGCATTCCGGGCCACTAACGCTTTTGAGTTTTAGGAGGATTGCTTAGAAGGCTATAGACGAAGAAGAACCATATCTGCTACATGAAAGTGCGCTCTTAACGGTGCTGATCGACTTGTTGTTTCAGTTGAATTCTTGCCATGTGAAGATTGTCCTATAGAATGAGAAGAATTTGATGGAGTTTCGAAGAACCGAGTCAATTGCCTAAACTGGGGAGCTACTGAGGGTGTATGGAAGAAGAACTGGTGGTGCCTGTCCATAGACTACTTCATATGGTGTCCTGGTAGACGTGGTATTGTACCACTGGAGCGCTTCTAGGAAATCCATAGAACTAGTTGTCCAAATCTGTGTAGGGATGGGCAAGGGTTCGAGCAGTCCCAAAAGGAGTGTTGTTTCGTCCTTGTTGACCTGGAAAGTATCACAGTCAACCACCATTTGTTGAATTGTCATTTTCAATCCCTACCAAAAGAAGTTACATTGTTCCCAGTCATACGATTTAAGAAACCCAAAGTGCCCTGCGAATGAAGAAGCATGGAGTTCTTAGAAGAGATAGCGCTATTGAGCAGATTGCAACCAGTTTGGAACAAGCAGAGAAATAGCTGTAAGAGAAACTGGGTCATCAAATGTGAGAGAAGGAGAATCTGCCACCATATTGTCCTTGCCCTTCTTGTAAGTGATCACATAGTCATAACCCATGAGTTGGATAACCCATTTCAAGTGTGCTGGGGAGGAGACCCGTTGTTCTAGGAAATTTTCCAGACTCCGGAGATCAGTCTTGATGCAGAAATAATTCCCTAATAGGGATGGCTGCAACTTCAGTACTGCATGAAAAATAGTCATCATTTCCTGCTAAGATGTAGATGCAGCTAAATGCTTACCGGAAAGGTCTCTTGAAGGCTGGAAGCCCACTGGTGCAGCTAAGACACTTGCATAGCTATCCAAGGAAGTAGTGGAGACCATTGATGGGTGCATATGAATGGAATGGAGCTAAGTGATGACACCATGTGAATTATTCTTAAGGATCTTTTCCAGGCGATGTGAACTGATGATTCGGAGAGGCCCTTGTTGTAAGCCCGTAAATTTTTGTTGTGTCCCATTGACTAAAAACTGCATCCAAAGTTCAGCAAAATCCCATAAGATGGGACCAAGTGTGCGTAACCATTGAATGCCCAAAACCACATCACATTTTCCTAAGGACAAGGAAAACATGTCAGAGCGCAGGTTATAATCTTCCAGAGAGATATGCCCATTGTGACACTTTCCATTGCAAGGTAAGGTGCCCCCATTGGAAACCATGACTTCAAAGTTGAAGCAAGGATGGACAAAACAATCAGCCTATTTGGCGATCCAGGGGTCAATGAAGTTATGAGTGCTACCGGAATCAATGAGTATTGTAAGAGGAAACTTCTTGAATTAACCCTGGACCCACATTGTTTGGGGGGTGGTGACGCCAGATAAAGCATGGAGAGATATCTCTGGTTGGTCATCCTAAGATGGGGGTTCAATAAGCGGCTCATGAATGTCGATCTGATCATCCATGGTATATGGATCTTCTTCACCAATTTTAGATGCAGGCAGAGAATCCATATCCAAGAGATAGATCTTTTGCTGAACACATCTATGTCCTTGAGTGAATTTTTCATCACAATTATAACAAAGCCCTTTTTCTCTACATACCTGCAACTCTGTTTCAGACAAATTCTTGATAAGAGTTCGTCGAGGAGTTGGCAGGATGGGAGGTCATTGAGAACCCATATTTCGGAAGGGGACAGAAGTGGGTTTGGAATGTTTTTGGGTTGCAATTTTGTCTTCTGCCAACTTAGCCAACCCCAGGGCTTCCATCATTGTTTTGGGACAAAAGATTTTAACATTTTAACATTTTAAACAAATCTTGTAGAATTCATCAGACAATCCTTCTATGTGATTGGCTAGTTTCTCAAATTTTGTCTGATACTCTCTCATAGTGCCAATTTGGTGAAGTTTAGTGAGGGATTTTGTTAAGTCATCAAAAGCACTAGGACAAAATCGTTGCAAAAGGAGCCGACAAAAATCTGGCCATTTTGGCTCTTCATGAGCCTTGATGTACCAACGGTACCATTGAAGAGCTTCCTATTCCAAATGAAATGATGCAAGTGGAACTTTGGTAGCATCAAAAGTATTATGTAGACTAAAATATTGTTTTACACGATAGATCCATCCACTAGGATCAGTACCATTGAAGCAAGGAAAATCAAGCTTCGGACCACGGAAATTGCTAGAAGAAGAGAACCCATTATCTGATGAAGACTCAGACTCTCGTTTGTTGTTCATGGTTGAATGCTCAAGATGGAGGCTGAGAAATTTTTCATCCAGATCCTGGAGTTTGGTTTGGATGGATGCAAGTGCTTCCTCCATGGTTTTTTCTCCTGCGTGAGTGACAACCATAACCAGGAGTTTTTTTGGCGGGGGGAGTGGGTAGAAAAACACAAACAAAACCTTGTTTAGTAAAGGGAAATTTGGATTTGGGAAAAACTCTGATGGGTAATTGGAATTTGACTAGGTTTTGGACACTATCGAATGGATAGTGAAGCAAAATATGAGGATTTCATAAGCGAGGTGAAACAATGGGAAAATTTGTCAAAGAGGGACAAAGAAGTAGAAATAGGGAATGAACACGGTGGAAAAATTTGAAGGTGATTGGGTGAAAATTAAAGAAGTTATGGGAAACCCTAAAAATAGACAAATGTGGGATTTCTAGCTTTGGGAAGTGGAATTTGGGTTAGGGTCTTCAGTAATGAAAGATGCAGAATGGGATTACAAGGGTGTCAAATAAGTTTCAAGGGAAACAGAGTCAAAACAAGGGAGATATGGCGAAAAAACAAATTTATACCTTTTTTTTTTTCTTCAGAGTGGATCAGCTACGGCACAGAAGGGATCGGAAACAGATGGATCTGCAATGACGCAGAAGTGATCGGCAACAGATGGATCTGAAACAACACCAAATGGATCTGAAACAGCTTTCACAATAGATCTAAAACGGCTGGATCTGGAATGACTTTCAGAATGGATCTGAAACGGCTGGATTTGAAATGGCACAGAAGTGATCGGCAACAGTTTAGCTGAAAATAGATATGGACCCCAGGTATGTTCGGCTTCCTAATAGTTCAGGGGTTTCACTCAGCCACCAATGTTGTCTGACGGCTTGTGTATTAGGGCATTATCCCTCACTCCACGACTCAGGTAAAATTGATAACCGCTTTGCCACAAATGACAGCTCTTGGTTTACCGCACATGTGGGAACTAGTCAATCAGGTAGGGGTCGTTGCCCTTTTCGCTGCCAGGTCCTCTCAATGGGCCAGCTACTTTGGGGTTCCTGTGGTACTCCTCACAATGAGTTTTAAGGCTTATGCCCAAGTACTTCCCACAGTTAAGTGGATAAGGATTATTACCAGATCCAAACTTATAACAAATGCGAAAAAAAAATTGGCATAAATTCCACCCAACGAGCCCAAGAAAGTGCTCTGATACTAGATGTGAAGAACCTGCAACAATTAATTAATTAAAATACATGAGATAGCAGAAACAACAGAACTCAGATCGCTTGTATTGATCACAGGCCACTTCAAGGGGGAAACCTCCTTTGAGAAAGCTCAATACAAATAACTTCATCGTACCTTCATTGGTCTCAACACAAACTTATATACTAAGTCTAGGCGCCAATACCATGGGTTAATACCATGTGTCAATACAAACCATGGGCCAATACAAACTATGGATCAACAATTACTACGAGACAAATTACAAAGCATATGCGTCCAACAACAATAATACAAACTATGGATCAACAAATACTGCGGGACGACTTGCAAAGCATATGCATCCAACAACAATATACTAACAAAGTAAATAAAAGGGTTGACATGGGTTCCTAACAGGAGGAGATCGTAATTTCTCTATTTGACATTCAAAGGTATGGGGTCTGCATGCAAACACAGATATCTTATCCAGTTTTTTCTGCAAAAAAATTGACAAGGCTGGTCTGCTGGATATTGCATTGATCAAGGCATCGCCCACTTGGAGCAACAGAAGATTCGAGGATGATAGGGTATCAAAGTGAATTGACAAGTTCTTAATTTGAGAGAAACTCTTAGATACTACAATCAAATTCAGTCAGTGGATCAAAAATGGTGGAGACTCTGACCACCGACCCATTTTCCTTGACCTCACTAATATTGGGTTTACTCCTCCTACTCCTTTCAAAATCAATCCGTTGTGGCTGGAAAATATGACTTTAGCGCCGAAGTTAAAGGCTTCATGGATCTCGTTTAATTCGATAGTCAGAGAATCAACCCCTTTACAATTCCTAAAAAACCTGAAAGCAGCTAAGCCCATTATTCTATTCTTGTCGAAAAAAATGAGAGTTGGAAAAGATAAGGAACTAAAAGAGATCAAAGTCAATCTAAAAAACTGAAGGGAAGAGGACTTTATGGGCTTCCCTTCGGAGGTTTGTAAAGATAAAGTTCTAGTATGGGAAAATAGGGAAAGAGAACTTCTCTTAACTCAGGAAGCCGAGTGGAGAATCAAGAGCGTGGCCTTATGGCTCGCTAAAGGGGATGATAATACGAGGTTTTTTCATCAATTTTCTAATCACAGGAAAGGTATAAACACGATTCGTAGCTTATCCACTGCTTATGGAGAGGTTAGTAATTTCGACGATATTGAAAAGGAAGGCGTCAGCTACTTCGAGTCCTTATTCAAAGCGTCAGAGGAAGAGAATATAGCTGATATCATAAAAGTGGCATCATACATCCCATCTGTGGTAAAGGAGGAAGATAACATTACCCTGATGCAACCGATTACGAGTAGTGAATTGGAAGAAACCCTTTGATGCCTTAAGAAGGAAAAAAGCCTAGACCCTGACGGTCTCCCTGTGGAATTATACATTTCTTTATTTGATATCGTCGGCGTTGATCTCTTAAGGGTTATAGAATATTCGAGAATAAATGGGAAATTTCTAGCAGCCTTCAATACGAACTTCTTCTCCCTAATCACTAAGTCAACTAAACCTACAAGTTTTGATTAGCTTCTCCCAATCTCCCTATGCAACTCCCATTATAAAATTGCAAATATCATCGGGCAAAGGATAAAACCTTTCCTCAAGGGATCTCTCAGGAACAATTTTTGTTTCCACCCAATAGGAAAATTCAAGAAGCGGTGGGATTACCTCAAGAAGGGCTTCATATGATCAAGACCAAAAATCTTAAGGCTGTGATATTAAAAATTGATTTAAAGAAGGCTTATGACATGATCAAGTGGAGCTACATTAGAATCATACTATCCCAATTTGGTTTTGGAGGTCCTTTTATCAAGTGGATTATGGAAACAATTTTCTCAGTCTCCTTCGCGGTACTGGTAAATGGAGAAGCATCTACTTTTTTCAAGTTTAGTAGAGGGGTTCACCAAGGTTGTCATCTTTCTCTGCTACTCTTCCTTCGTATTGCAGATGGGCTTAGCATAATTCTCATTGATGGAAGAGCTTAGAGCCGATTTAAAGGAATTCACATAAGAGGTGCATGCAAACTTTCACATATCTTATTTGTGGATGACATCCTTATTTTTGTGGAAGGCACAACAAATGACTGGGACTACTTGTCAAACTACTTAAACCTCTTTTGTTCTGCTATAGGTATGCATATAAATCTCCAAAAATCCTCTCTTTTATGCAAAGGTGTAAACGATAATGAGCTATGTATTTCGAAAATTATTTTCTGCTTCACAGAGCTTTCAATGGGTAATGGCCTAAAGCATTTGGGATTCCTTTTAAAACCTGATCGTTATCTCATTAGCAACTGGAATTGGTTATTAGTCAAATGCAAAAACAAAATATTTAATTAGAACTTTAAATGGATTTCCAAAGAAGGAAGGTTGGTTCTGGCTAAATCAGTTTTAGAAGCTATCCTTGTCTACTAGAGTACTATTGCCTGGATTCCAAAGGGAGTCCTAAACGATGTTAGAAAGCTAATCTTTAACTTTATCTGGTCAGGATCCATGGAGCATAAAAAATTTTCCTAGATAAATTGGAAAGAGCTAGCCAAGCCAAAAAACCTGGGGGGTTGGGGGCTTAAATGCCCATTGACTTTCTCAAAATCCTTAGCAACAAAGGTTATTTGGAGGTTATTAACAGGATCAGGACAATGGTGGGAGGTTATTCTTCAGAAGTATATTTTTCCTTTATCTCTAGTTGACTGGATCCGATGCATCCAAAAACCTGTGTAGAATGTCTCAAACTCTTGGAAAGCTGCCATCCTTTCCTTCCCTATAATTGGTAAACATCTCTCCTGGAAAATTGGGAATGGGAAGAGCATCAAATTAGGCGAAGACTCTTGGTTCTCAAGCGAGGAATATAGTAGGCTTCCTATGGCCATTATCCTCCAGTTAAGATCCAAAGGGTTCTTCAGACTTCACCAAATTGTAAATCCCAGGTCTACTACACCTTTCGAGCAAGCTTGGTACTCCACTAAAAGTATTAAGTTCATAAGAGAAGAGACAGAGATTTGGAATGGTTATATTAATCAATTAATTTTTAAACATATCCATTTAAAATATGAGGATGACTCCGTGGTTTGGAGCTATGACCCACACGGTCTTTACAACCCCAAGAGTTTGATGGATCCAGAGATGGCAAAACCATTGTGGTGGTGGCGGCCACTATGGTGCCTAAAACGCCCCCTTAAAACAAAGTTGATCACTTGGTTTTTCCTAAGGGAGAAAGTTCTTATGTGGGATTGCCTTCAGAGACATGGTTGGGAAGGCCCGGGCAAATGCACCTTGTGCAGGAAGGCAAAAGAATCCAATCTCCATATATCAGTTTTCTGTCCATTCATGAGGAAAGTATGGAAAGAAACAAAGATCCTTTGAAAAGCTAGATTGGTATGGACAAGATCCTCATTGTAGGAAAGTTTAAAATGTTTGTTAACAAAACCCTCAAACAGACCATACAAAAGTTTGCCTCTTATTATTATTTGGAAAGTCTGGACAACATGTAATTTATCCATCTTCGAAGACATGAATTCGGGACCTTTGAAAATTGCCAGGACTGCAACAACCATACTATCCTTCTATCCACAGGAGGACAAAGTCAAAGGCCTTAGGATCCCAAAAATCGAACCCATTAATAGAAAGAAGCCTTGGGCCTATTTCGACGAAGCCTCGAACAACAATCCTTGCAAATCTGGAGCAGGAGGCTTATTATTTGTGGAAGGGAAGTTTTAACTCAGATTTGAGGAAGGACTTGGAGCTGGATCAAACAACTTCGTTGAACTTGTCTCTTTAAACCTCCTCCTAAAGCTGGCAACAAGGGAAGAGATAAAGAAACTTCAAGTCTTCAGAGACTCTCAATCGATTATTGAATAGACAAATGGAAAAAGGATTGTCATAACCTTGACTTAATCCCAATATTAGAAGAGATATTGGTCTTAAAGAGGGATATGGAAGAGGTCTTATTTTCCCATATCTATAGGGAAATGGACTTTGAAGGTGATGCACAATCTAAACTCAGGATTGGCCCTTAAAACTGGACAATGGAATATTCAAAAAGTGGTCGAAGGAAAAATTATAGAGGATTATCATATATGCCTATGGGATCCTCATTAAAGCACATCCCTTCAAGGCAATGGGGATTCTGATTTTTTTTCTTACATGGGTTCTTTTTTGTTGTTCATCGAGGATATAGCTATCAAATGATGTTGTACTGAACTACTTGTAAAGGGACATAATTTTTTTATTTTTTATTTTACTCAAAAGACTCAACTCTATATTGATAAGGTTTTTAACCAATCCACACAAGACTTTGTTATGATCATACATAATGTACCTTTTGTTTATTACATAGATAAAGGTTATGAATTTTTTTCAATGGAAAAAAAAAAAGATAAATTAAAATTTTTAATATATTATGAAAATTTTTGAAATCCTTCTTTTTCCAACATGTAGTTCATCGAAATATTTTCTCGTGGGAGCCTATGCACTTGCACTTATTGGAAGGGCATTTACACGTTCTGTCAATATTTCATGAGAACTAACCAAATGTATCCCACGACGATGATTGCTAAAGTTTCTTCTACGGTGTCTCCCTTCGAAACCACGTTTGAAGGAAAGTATGTTTGGCCACTTGGACATGGTGTCTATGCCCATCGTATGCTCAACTTTAAATAAAAATTGCCATGGATATGAAAAATTGTATAGGGGTTGGAGAATACATATGGGTTTAGCTTCATTGTATATTCAACATCCGTCGATCGAGATGCGGTCTAACAAATGTAACATTGATAGTTTCAAGTTCTATAATCACAATTTGACACTATAAAGATTAAAAATCTTTAAAATTAATATATGAATCTTTAAAATTAAAATATGCTATGGAGAGCATAAATAATCTTGTGAAAAACAAAAGAAATAATGGATCTGGTCACAAATCAATGCAATTGCAAGATTATGGCAATGACGGGTTTAGTCACTAGTTCATTTCTCCTTTAGAATGTAGTCCATGTCAAGGCATCATTCTTCTGTGCAACCATTCACTCAACATAATATTGAGAATTATCTAGGGTCTAAATCTTCAATATCAATACAATTTAATCTTGGTTTATACAAAATAACAAGATAGTGGTTCGGGAGATGGGGATATATAGTTTATTATGTTGCAGTGGAATTTGCAAGGTAGTGGAATCAATTTGAGTTTTAGTGAATGCCACTAACATCAATTTCAATAATATTAGAAATTGTTACTATCTAATATCTTGGAGGTAATTTCCTCATAATGATAGTAATAAAAAGAATCCCCTAAAAGCACAAAAAAACAGAAAACAAAGTATAATGGAAATGCAACAAACCACATAACGTGGTTGTATAGAAGAATCTTTGAAATCCATTGTTCAAACGTCACAATATAAATGACTTACCATGTAAGACTTAATGTAAGTATTTAGCATTGTGTGATGAGAATGGTATTAAGATTCTGGACTTGTACTGAGATAGATAATCAAGTTGTCCTTGATTTAATGTTTAACATTTTTTTTGTTCTTACAAGTAGGTATAAATATATATTTAAGCATGATTCCAAGCTAATTATGGTCTTTCATGACAGGTTAGTGGCAATGCAAACATCAAAAAAAACATTGTGTTGACTTGGATAGATGATTTGAGGTACTTCCATAACGAATCTGAATATGGTGTAAGAAGAGCAATTGTAGGAAATTGAGCTAGCTTCCAAAGTATTTATGTTTTATTTATGGATTTTTTGTATAAAGATGCTAAATTCAAGTTTTTCTTACATTGGTATGTTATTTTGCATACATGGTCATTAGTGCAGGTGTTGAGTATCTCAATGATGGAAATTTCGTTAATTTTTTTGTACAATTGTAGAGAATACATTGTTGTTGAGTACATCAATGATATAATTTCATTAATTTTTTTGTCAATTGTAGAGAATAGTTTGTTCTTGTGCATGTCAGTTGTTTTTTCAAAATTTATAATGCTAGTTTTATATTTTTATAGAATGACGAAAGTGATTATACCTTTCAAATTATAAGGTCATGAGTTAGTGCAAGGTATGGTCTTAACATAATCAAACAATATTTTTTCTTTGGATTGTAGACATTTCTTTGTTTTAGTGCATGGTATAATGTATTTAAAAAATGGATAAAACACAAAACATTATAGCAGAAACAATAGTCATGTATTTTAGGATTTTTATACTAATGAAGTCAAAATAAATTAATCATAGTAAGCACCAATAATTTTAAAAAAGTTATATATTCGAAATCTACCTTCACTAATCTATATGTGTATTTAATTTCATGGATAAAAGATTTGTACTCTCAATATAAAAAAAAAAAATGTAAAAAATGCAAAATTGTAGTTATTAAGAATCATTATGAAAAGTGATGTTTTTGATAAATCCGGCTACCTCAAAAATATTCATGTTCCTGTAGTCAAAATGGAATCCCTATCTTGAATCCTTGAGATCCATTTCATGATGAAGGAACCGTGAGGGGGAACAATGGATTGTGGCAAAGGAATAAGGTTGAGTGACTATCACTTGTGTGCAAAGAAGATTCAAAGAGGATATCGAAATAATCGTGTAGGGTCTTAAGTATATGTTGTTCAAGATCGAAGACAAATTGATCATGGAGCTAGAGGAGATATAAAATGGAATCCCACATGATGGTAACAACTAGTGATATTGCACATGAATACATCTTCTAGATCAGGTTGATAACAATTCTCCATAAGGGTGTGTGGCTCCAAAAAGTAATTAGCTTCTATAATATTTAAATAAAAAATGTTGAGAATATTTGTGCACCTTTGGTTAGGGTTAGTGTTTACTATTTGGGATAATGAGCTGTGTATTTTGAAAATTATTTTCCCCTTCACAAAACTTTCAGTGGGTAATGGCCTAAAGTATTTGGGATTCCTTTTAAAACTTGATGGTTATCTCATTAGTGACTGGAATTGGTTATTATTCAAATGCAAAAACATAATATTTAATTGGACCTTTAAATGGCTTTCCAAAGCAGGCAGGTTATTTCTGGCTAAATCAGTTTTAGAAGCTATCCCTGCCTACTGGAGTACTATTGCTTAGATTCCAAAGGGAGTCCTAAACGTTGTTAGAAAGATAATCTTTAACTTTATCTGGTTGGGATCCACAGATCATAAAAAAATTGTCCGGATAAATTGGTAGGAGCTAGCCAAGCCAAAAAACCTAGGGGGTTGGGGGCTAAAATGCCCGTTGATTTTCTCAAAATCCTTAACAACAAAGGCTATTTGGAGGTTATTAACAGGATTCGGACTATGGTGAGAGGTTATTATTCAAAATTATATTTTTGCTTTATCTCTAGTTGAATGGTTATGATGCAACCAAAAACTTGTGCAAAATGTCTCAAAGTCTTGGAAAGCTGCGATCCTTTCCTTCCCTATAATTGGTAAACATCTCTCATGGAAAATTGGGAATGGGAAGAGCATCATATTAGGCGAAGACTCTTTATTCTCAAGCGGGGAATATAGTAGGCTTCATGTGGCCATGATCCTCCAGTTAAGATGCGAAGGGTTCTTCACACTTCACCAAATTGAAAATCCCAGGTCTACTACACCTTTCGAGCTAGCTTGGTACTCGGCTGAAAGTATTAGGTTCAAAGGATAAGAGACAAATATTTGGAATGGTTATATTAATCAAATAATTTTTAAACATATCCATTTAAGAGGTGAGGATTTCTTTGTGGTTTGGAGCAATGACCCACACGGTCTTTACAGCCCCAAAAATGGCTACAAGAGTTTGTTGGATTCGTAGATGGTAGAACCATTGTGGTGGTGGCGACCACTATGGTGCCTAAAATGCCCCCCTAAAACAAAGTTGCACACTTGGTTTTTCCTAAGGGAGAAGTCCCTTATGTGGGATCACCTTCAGAGACGTGGTTGGGAAGGCCCAGGAAGATGCATCCTGTGCAGGAAAGCAGAAGAATCCAATCTCCATATATCAATTTTTTGTTCATTCATGGGGAAAGTGTGGAAAGAAACATAGATCCTTTTAAAAGCTAGATTGGTATGGAGACGATCCTTGTTGCAGGAAAGCTTAAAAAATTGGTTAACATAACCCTCAAACAAACCATACAAATTTTTTCCTCTTATTATTATTTGGCAAGTCTGGACATCGCGGAATTTCTCCATATTCAAAGACATCAATTTAGGAACTTTGACAATTGCAAGGAACACAACAACCATATTATCTAGCTATCCACAGGATAACAAAGTCAAAGGCCTCAAGATCCCAGAAATCAAACCCATTAATAGAAAGAATCCTTGGGCCTATTTCGACGAAGCCTCAAACAACAATCCTTGCAGATTTGGAGCAGGAGGCTTATTATTTGTGGAAGGGAATTTTTTACTCATATTTCAGGCAGGACTTGGAGCTGGATCAAACAACTTCGTTGAACTTGTTGCTTAAACCTCCTCCTAATGCTGGAAAAAAGGGAAGGGATAAAGAAACTTCAAGTCTTCCGAGACTCTCAATTGATTAGTGACTAGACAAATGGAAAAAAGGATTTTCATAACCTTGACTTAATCCCAATATTAGAAGAGATATTGGTCTTGCAGCAGGATATGGAAGAGGTCTTCTTTTCCCATATCTACAGGGAAAGGAGCTTTGAAGCTGATCCACAATCTAAACTTGGACTGGGCCTTAACAATGGACCATGGAATATTCAAAAAGTGGTTGAAGCCACAATTATATAGGATTATCAGCTCTGCGTGTGGGATCCTCATTAAAATGAATCCCTTCAAGGCAATGGGAATTATGATTTTTTTGCTTATATGGGTTCTTTCTTGCTGTTCATCAAGGATATAGCTATCAAATGATGTTGTACTGAACTACTTGTAAAGGGACATTTTTATTTTATTTTTTATTTTACTCAAAAGACTCAGCTCTATATTGATAAGGATTTTAACCGACCCATCCGAGCTTTTGTTATGATCATACAAATTGTAACTTTTGCTTATTACATAAATAAAGGTTTTGAGTTTTTTCCCAAGGAAAAAAAAAGATAAATTAAATTTTTTAATATATTATGAAATTTTTTAAAATCCTTCTTTTTCCAACATTTAGTTCATCGAAATATTTTCTCGTGGGAGCATATGCCCTTTCACTTATTAAGTGGAAGGGAATTTGCACGTTGTGTCCATATTTCATGAGAACCAACCAAATGTATCCCACGACGATGATTACTAAAGTTTCTCCTATGGTGTCTCCCTTTGAAACCACGTTTGAAGGAAAGTATGTTTGACCACTTGGACATGGTGTCTATGCCCATCCTAGTTATCATATATTGTATGCTCAACTTTCAAAAAACAATTTCCATGGATATGAAAAATTGTATAGGGGTTAGAGAATAGATATGGTTTTAGCTTCATTGTATATTCAACATCCGTCGATCAATATGCAGTCTAACAATTGCAACATTGATAGTTTCAAATTCTATAATCATAATTTCAGACTATAAATTAGATTAAAAATATTTAAAATTAATATATGAATATTTAAAATTTTAATATATGTTATGGAGAGCATAAATAATCTTGTGAAAAACAAAATAAATAATGGATCTGGTCACAAATCAATGCAATTGCAAGATTATGGTGATGACGGGTTTAGTCACTAGTTCATTTCTCCTTTAGAATGAAGTCCATGTCAAGGCATCACTCTTTTGTGCAACCATTCACTCAACATAATATTGAGAATGGCCTAGGGTCTAAATCTTCAATATCAATACAATTTAATCTTGGTTTATACAAAATAAGAAGAGAAATTTTAATCATCCAATTCCCACACAAGGAAAAGAGGTTTGCAGAATTAAGGTGTTGTGTGAATTGTTTGAATTTTTTCATCGAGATACTGGTTATGGAGATGGGGATATATAGTTTATTATGTTGCAGAAAATGCAAGGTAGTGAATTCTGCTAGGTAGTGGAATCAATTTGAATCTTACTGAATGCAACTGACATCAGTTTCAATAATATTGGAAACTGTGACTATCTAATATCCCAGAGGTAATTTCCTCATAATGATAGTAATAAAAAGAATCCCCTAAAAGCATAAAAAAAAAAGTATAATGGAAATGCAATGAACGACATAACCTTTATTGGTTGTATAGAAGAATCTTTGAAATCCATTGTTCAAACCTCACAATATAAATGACTTGTTATGTAATGGTTAAATAATTTTTATGTAATGGTTTAATGTAAGTATTTAGCATTGTGCGATGAGAATGGTATTAAGATTGTGGATTTGTATTGAGATACATAATAAAGTTATCCTTGATTTAATGTTTAACAATTTTTTTGTTTTTACAAGTAGGAATAAATATATATTTAAGCATGAGTGCAAGGTAATTATGGCCTTTTGTAACACGTTAGTGGCAATGCAAACATCGAAAAAAATATTTTGTTGACATGGACGGATGATTTGAGGTACTTCCATAACAAATCTGAATATGGTGTAAGAATCATTATGAAAAATGATGTTTTTGATTAAATTTGGCTACCTAAAAAATATTCATGTTCCTATAGTCAAAATGGAATCCTGATTCCCTATCTTGAATCCCCGAGATCCGTTTCATCACGAAGGAACCGTGAGTGGGAACAATGGATTGTGGTAAAGAAATAAGGTTGAGTGACTATCACTTGTGTGCAAAGAGGATTCAAATAGGAGATCGAAATAATCTTGTAGGGTCTTAAGCATATGTTGTTCAAGATCGAAGGAAAATTGATCATGGAGCAAGAGGAGATATAACATGGAATCCCTCATGATGGTAACAACTAGTGATACTGCACATGAATACATTGTCTAGATCAGGCTGAGAACACTTCTCCATAAGGGTGTGTGGCTCCAAAAAGTAATTAGCATATATAACATTTAAATAAAAAATTGTTGAGAAGATTTGTGCACCTTTGGTTAGGGTTTGTGTTGACTTTGTCCAAGAGGATGTTTTTATATTTACTATATAGAGGCATTTGCCAATGAAGTAAGTAATGAAATACAGGTTTCCTTCATTTTCTCCATTATTATTATTATGTTAAGCAAGTAATCAATTCTAAGCTTCCTTCATTTTCTCTTGTATTAACTTTTTTTTATAATCTTGTTGGTTAATAAAAGTAAATTTAGTTTTGTCCTAATTATTCTATTTACATATCAATTTGGTAATAGAATTAATATTAGACTATATATAGGTCATCTTTTCTCAAGTATAAGTTTTTGAACCTCCCACCCAACCAATTTGTTGTTTCTATGCTTCTCCATCGAGTTAGGGTTTGCAATTTTCTCTATATAGAGGAAAGGATAAGGCTGAATCCATGTTGATGGCACCGTTAAGTCTTCTAGTCATTCAGTATTATGAATCTTCTAGTTTAACATGTCTTGATGGTCCTTAGGTTTTCTACCTCATTTCATTTCAGATCATATTCTTTCCAATGCATTTCCAAAGAAATCACAAGTCCTCATATTTTAACCTTATGTGATTTTCTCTCTCACGTTTAGTGCAACTTGGAAAGTCTATTGCTCATTTGATTTCTGTAATCCTTAGCTTCCACAGTTTTCAACCTCATTCCCATTGTTGCATCCCTCCTTCTCTTCATACTTTTGCTAGGAAATGGATGTCACTCTACTTGCTCTAATCTCAGGTTGTTTGGGGAAGGTGCACATCTACACTATATGACTTATATTTGTATGTCACTAGTTTTCAAGATCTAAGGTTTTTCCGTCTAGGAGATTATTCCATCAAACATGCAAAGGATTATGAACTCAACTAATTAGTGATGCAACACTTTCCTTCTTCCAACTATCCTTCATAACTCTAGTTTTCCTTTTTTAAGGTTCCACTAATCAATTTGGCTAGATAACTTACTGATGCAGAAGATGAAGTATGGATTGTATCGTTTACTGTGCTTAATGGTATACTGTAAGGTGCGTTATGTTCAAAATAATATTTAGGCTTTGCCTTCCTATACAACAACCTCTTCTTTAATGCATTTCTTGCCAGAGTGCTTCATATTATGATCGGGATGGGTTGGAGGATCTATTGTCCAATGTTTTGTAAAGGTATGCCTTGCCGCGCAACGACATTTTTATGGCTTTCAAACATGCATGCTGAGCTCGAGTGAAATTTTCGAAGCTGATCTCTATACAACAAGAAAAATCGTGTTTTAGCACCACTTACATTGTGTGGTGTTAAGGTGGTGGTATTATCAACAATTACAATTTTATGGTGTTATAGTGGTGGTATTAGCACCAATCACATTTTGTGTTGTTAAAGTGGTGGTATTAGCACCACTTATATTTTGTCGTGTTAAGGTGGTGTTAATGTTTGTTAATATTATTGGAAATGAAGTTTGCACTCATACATGTTAAGATATATGCCATTTTGGCAAGTAACATAAAATGGTGCTAAGCTCTTATTTACTTAGAAAACTAGATACAACATCATAACAATAGAAAAATTTAACTAATAACTTAGAAAACCAGATATTTTAAAGAATCAAGGAGCACTGAAGTTGGTTACTTTCTTTTTCAAAAGTCTGTATTTCAACATAAAAGAAGTTTAACTAATAGAGCAGCAAATCACATATCTTGGAGATATAAGGAAAGTCTATGTAGAAGATATGTCATCTTTATTAAATGTTGTAAGATAAAGCTAGGCACGTTGAGACACAATACATGGACATGTAGAAATAAGATTTAATTATGAGGATTTGCATCATAAACACGACTTCATAAATAATTAATTTGTCATAACTAAATTCAATTTTATTGTTTTTATTCAAATAAATGCTCAAGATTAGTTTATGGGGTTTTGCACCACAATCACAACAAGTCCAATTATTTATTTCTAATCAATTTAAACAAATAAATTCAAAAGATTCATTTATGAAGCTTTTCACCACAATCACAACAAGGTCACCAATAATTATTTTGTAAATAAACTAATTTCAAATCATTCATTCTTAATACTACTTAAACAAATAAATATCTAGGATCCTTAATATTGACAAATAATTAATGGTCCACCAATTTTCAATTTCTTACTTTTCTTAGTGATAAAAATGATTTTAATTGAAATTTGATTATTCTACTAGCAATACTTTTATTGATATTATTAAATTCCATTATGGATATTATTATCACTATTAAGCTTTGAGCACAAGGCGTGGGTCTCAAATCCATGGATATGCACATGCTCGAGGGATAAAACCTCTACTTTGGGCCCTAAAAGAAGCTTCTAGGAATCCAGGACCAAGAAATGCACAGGTCTCAAAGGTCACCACACATCTTCCCAAGAGTATTATTATCATGGTTGTGTGGGCATTGACACAATTGTAAGTTTTATCACTAGGGATAGGTCGAGTGGCCTCGCCATGCTTAAGAGAAGAAATCTAAACCTTAGGCTAAAGGAATCTTCTAGGAATCTAGGGCCAAGAATGATGTGTTTAACCAACATAAATGACCACTTGAGAGGATATTTTCCCTTAAAATAAGGATGAAGTGGGAATTGGTATGAAAATAGAACTAGGTGCACTAGTAGAAAATGGGTGATAAATGACCAGGAAACCAAAAAGTTGGTCACCAAGAGAAATAAATGATTAAACACCAAAACAGTTGGTCACCACAGTATTTTAAAGTGAAATATGACCAATTTTGAGCAAGTTTAAGTGATCACAACTAGAAATGACTAATTTAATCCTAGGATAAAAAATATGGCTAAACAGTCTAAGTTAATAATTATATAAGATGTTCATTGTTAAAAATGATAAAATTATAATATTTTTATTAGAATTTCATAAATTTTAACGCTGTAGATGGATTTAGAGACCCCCTTTTTTCTGAATCCTTTGTGTATTCTTCCCCTTACTCTTGGTGCCATATTAGATAGATTATTGGAAGGAATGTGAACCAAGGAAAAGTATTTAATTTGGTTTGAATGAATAGTCAGTAGTATCTCCCATTGTCTTCCTAATGGCCAATGGATCATATTTTAATTGAGAAGCACGAGGGCTTGCCAACTAGGCACTGTTGATGCTCAACATCGACACGATTTTGAAGTGTCGAAACATGATGCTAGAGATGAACTAATTTTTTTTTTCAATATAATTCCATCTATATAGTCACGTCTAGTTCGATGTGCTTCTCACGTCCATATCTTATTTCACCATTTTTGTTGTCATATGAACCCTTCAACAAACCTTCCAAGTTACATGATGTGTGTCAACATAGTTCGGTCGGTGTCATGTCTTGGAGTTTGGTTGTTTCTTGTCATGCATGTCAATCACATCATATTATTTAGGTCATTGAATTCAAGACATCGCACTGGTTGTGCTCATACTTCATTTGAAGAAATCTATGTCTGTTTGCCCCTTCCAGCAGTCTGTCACAGTTTTGGCAACTACATGCATTTTGCGTTATGTTAGCTGAAAATTGCCAATTTTTTGTCCCTCCATTAATTCACACAATGCAAATCCATCCATCAGTCTTCTCATTACACCTATGCTTGGAAAGTTGAAAAATACCCCCTAAGTGTACCTCTTTGCAAAAAGAAAAAAAACGCTCTTGATTTTTAAAAGAAACCCTTCCCCTCTTCCATTTAAATTTTATATTCACCATTTCCATTAATTATTTCCAATAAATCAAATGAAATATTCCCTTTATTATTAAACCCTTAATTCCTCATATCCTTACCCTTTTATTTCCATTCCCCTTCATCTCAAAATAAGATGGGCCTCCCTTTTTGAAATTAAAGAAACCTCTATCAAAATGGTTTTATTCTCCAAAGGTTCTATGGCTATTAATTTCTTTAAAAGGCTAATGTTTAGTAAAAATTAAAATGTCTCTTTTATAGGGTAAATTATTCACAAATATAACACAAGATATATCATAAGGTGTCCCCCAAGCTTCTTCTTGTCAAATTTTGTTGCTATCTCCCAAAAGTCGGGCCTCCATGAGAGAATGTGATATTATGAATATTTTTAATTTAAAAGAGTTATATTTTAAAAGGGGAGACTCCTTTTTAGAAACCCTTTCCCCTACTACGCACAGACCATAGGGTATATTGACATGGAAGCCATTGTAAAATGTAGCAGCAGGTGGAATTGTAGGGCCGAGTTTAATATGGAGGGAGGGAATGAGTAAGTTATGATGTGAGTAATAATTGGAAAATGGTGGTGAGGAGGAGGAAAACATGCGCAAAAACAATAGCATGCATCCATAGTTGGAAGCCCATAGCTAGAAATAGGTAATTAAGTACAAAATTGCGAATACAACTACTAGGGGAGTGCTTTTTCTGATTGAGACCAACATGCTTTCTATAGGGGGCATAGTAGTAATTATAAAAAATTACGAAAAGGACATTACAAGAATAAGGGATGATAAAACTGAGATATAAATTAAGGGAATCCTGGTTATTTTTGTTGCAGTGCTGCATCATCTTCTATGGTGATGGGATTATTGCTGGTGGAGCCAAGTGTAACTATAGACCTCGTATTTGTCTCATCAAAATGGTTTTCCATTACTATTATATTCCTTGCCATGAGCTTGTTCATCTTCCTTATATATTTGACAACCTTGATTATTGAATTTCTCTCAACCATGGAGGGATTCCCTTCCATTAATGATATGTGAATAAGCATCTTGAGCACCCAATGGAAAACCACCAAGTTCTCATAGAGAATACCTCTTTGTTTTGTGCCTCCTAGATTCTGGATCATTTATCTAGGGGATCAGATGAAACTTCATCTTGCATAACTAGATTGTTCTAAACTAGAGTCCAATTTGCTTTGTCTTTCACCTCTTCCTCTTTCTTATCCTCAGTGTTGGGATGCAAGGGTATCGACCATGGGACAAAATTTATGTTCAAGCGGAAAGTGATCTTAGTCAGGTTCGAGTTGAGAATGTTGCATCCCAATAGGGGTCCTCAAAACCTTTCACTCGCTAATTAGGGTGTCCGCTTCATTCCTCTAGTCTTATAGAATAATCCACATAGTAAATTTACCAAACCATAGTTTGGCTAGAGTGCACTCGTACAAAGATTTCCTAGCTCTGGAGTTGCCAGGTTTCGGTACCCACCTGGATATCATCTGATGCTTGTCCACTTGTTGGAAGATAATTGACTCTTGCTATATTTATGCTTCCTTCTCCTCAATTTTTCCTCTCAGAGCTCTCTGGATCAAATTTATGTAGGCAATGGTGTGATTGGACGCTCTCGGCTGGTTCATTGTGGTATACTTCTACCCTCCCTCTTCATTCCTTGTCCGCTTAGTTATAGTAATGCTAACATCCCAAGTTATAGGTAGGCGAATGAGGAAAACACTGTATTCTTTTCCAATAACCGAAATGGGAATGAAGATAGGTTAGTCCTTTGCTAGCTTGATATTCCTGGAAATTGTCATGATTGAACTTTCTATGGCCACCTCAAGGCTCACAACTTGTTTCATTGAACTGCACTACCTTCTTAACTCTCGCTTCCCACAAGATCCCTCACAACCATCATCTGTAGGATTTCTCTACTTCAACATGATCTGCATTAATAAGTATTTATATTAGCCATGAGCTCTCCATGGTTGTGGTTCACCGCTTGTCAATCCTTGCACCTCTAATTGTCCTATGCGAGGGGGTTGGATCATGATGGTCAATGTGTTGTAATGGTCTGGCCATGAAAGAGAGGGCCCCATATCCTCATTATGGAGCCCAAGTGGACATATATAGTTAATATATTAATATACTATATGTAATATATTAATACTAATATTAATAAATTAAAAAAAGTACAAATAACAAAATAAATTTAATAAAGAGATGGAACATAATTTTAAAAAATGATAAAAGAGAGAAAAGAGAGGATGTGTGGGTAAATTGAGAAAACGAGAGATGGAGAGGGGAAAAGGAAACTAAATGAAAATAGGTCTCTTTTTAAAGAGAATCTCTTATGGATGTGCAAGAATTGCATCACCTAGAGGAAGCTAAAGTGAAGGGCAATGGAGATATTAGAGGGAAATGGAGAAAGGTAAATGTTGTACATCATGTGATTTGAATTAAATTTTAATATTTCATTATTGTGTGATATCTGTGTGCTACAATATTCCATTCTTTTATAGTTTTAGATGGAATCTCTTCCTCCATACCATCTTTAGGGTTCACATTAATGTTTAACAGATTCCTCCCTCCCTGGAATATAGTAGTGATTGGATCTATGCTCCCTGGAATGGGATACATGGATAAATTCATCAAATCAAATATCAATCTGGCCCTAGCCCTTTGGGTGGTGTTGGAAAGAAACCTACATAAATTCATCAGGTCAAAGATGAGGTCAGCCCTAGCCTTTCTATTAGCGCTTGAAAGAAGGAAACCCCACTAGTTTGTAAGCTCTTTGTTTTTATAAGGTGGGGACATAACGTAATAGATAGATTGAAATATACACCTCCTTAATTTGTTCTTTCCATGACCCACTCCCACCTACATCTTCTTATCTCCTAATATACACGAAATCCTTATATATGGGATAATCACACTTAACCTAACATTATAAAGAGGGGGGAGGAAAGAGGAAAATTGTTCGAGTTATGGATCGGAAATAGGTTGCTTCGATGGGACTAGAATAACTACATATGGGATTATAACTATAGATGGAATACATAAGTGCGAAATTGATTCTTTTCTATTCCTATTTTCACCATTGGTTCATTAGGGTAGAGGGGATCCTTTTAAGATGGTGACTCTCTATCGGAATAAAGAGGATATGAAGCTACATGTGGTGACTGAAGCTAAAAACTTACTTAGAGGCTCTCCATATGTATTTTGGTGATTAATCAAGTCGGCAATGAGATCTGAGAGTTTGATGGATGGTTCAGCTTCCTCCATATCTCTCCCTCAAGTAGGTCCTCCCACAGTTTATTATATACGCAATATTATATGGGATCACTTCCCACTATCAATGATCCTAAGTGCCATGTCTTGTTTGAAAATATTTCCTTCAGGTTGGGATTCTTCCCTCAAATGGATGGATTAAATAACTAGTTCAACTGGGATGGAAGTCTTGATGTTCACATTTTTTTCCACTCTTTCTATCTTTTCTCTCTATCTTTGTTTTTAACCCCAACAAGCAGACCATAGGTGTGTTGTTGAGCCCCTAATTTATCTAGCATTAATTATTTCTCCAACTCTCAATCCATATTTAATAAATGTTCATCCCTGTAGGGGATGATAATGTAGAAACAAAAGCTTGAAATAAATCAAGAAAGAATTAATGTGTTGCTTTTTCCCCTCTCCTAGTAGTGTCAGTAGATTGTCAATTCCCATGTTCAAAAGTTGGGGATCCAGGAGAATGCAGTGATGATCCATTGAGCAGGAAGAGAGTAAATAAGGTCTCCCCCACAATGGGGTATGTCTTCATCCTTCCCTTGGTCTGTACCTTAGCAACTTGTTAAGCCATAAGCATGTTGACGTTGAAACAATATTGATGCAATCACTTAGATTTCTATTTATTGTTATCAATTACTACAATTACTATTAGGAAAGCCATAGATGGTGACACATCCTTTACAGTGCTGGAAATATGTCACTA
Organism: Larix kaempferi; assembly: GCA_027924585.1. Taxonomy (NCBI): domain Eukaryota; kingdom Viridiplantae; phylum Streptophyta; class Pinopsida; order Pinales; family Pinaceae; genus Larix; species Larix kaempferi. The sequence goes on along the minus strand of BSBM01000597.1, from coordinate 345,389 downwards.
CATACACAAATTCCATCTAGAAACAAGTCGAATTAGGATCTTTTTGCTTGAAAATTTTGTCGAATATACTAAGGGTGGATAGAAGGAAACTAGTGGTGATAATATTGATATAATGTTCTACCACTCTAGGTTTTTAGAGTTTGGTCATTGGTTCATATTCTTCATTCCCACACTAGAGCGCTAGAAGGGACAAATTTCACAAGGGACTCTTTAGGAGAGAAGGGAAAGTTTAAACCTTGTGTTGCATATGGTTGAGAAAAAGAAGAGGATGGTTGATTGTTGGATGGGTGAGATACCCATTGAAATAAACTATGGTGGGTGTCTTGTTCTATTTGAAGTTTTGAGACTTGGGTTGGATTGCATGATACTAGAGCCACATAGGTATTTGTATTGCATGAGAGTAAAGCCACATAGCATACATTAATGTTGGAGTTGGAAATATATTTTTAAGTAATGTTTGAAGCACTTGGAGGATAACAACTGATTTTTTTAAACTTTCTTTTAGTCATGTCTATTCATATTGGAAATTTCTTGTAATGGTGTTCTATCATTGGAACAATAAACATCACTAATATTTAATTTTTATTTAGTTAATAAATTCTTACTTTACATGAAATTTCAATTTTGTGAAAAAATGCTTCCTTTGACCGAATATATGCAAAATATACACAAATAGGGAAAGTTTACAAAAGAAAGTGGGCCATTTTGGTGACCATCACGTGATCAAAATGGTAGGCTTCAAAATCCATTAAAGCTACCAAAATTGACATATATCATCTAGTAAAAATCTATTTCCTCCTATCTATAATCATTTTAATCTAATATCCTCATAGAGCTAGTTGGTCATAATCATTTAAATCAAATGTCCTCATAGAGCCACTTGGCCAAATAAAAAAATATTGTAAGTTTAAAAAAATATGTCATTAAGACATGGCAGGTTTGGGAGTGAAAGGGTTAGAAATTTATCATTCAATAGCCATGATGGAAGGATACATCGAGTTGTGGTGATGATCTCTACTCTCTCATGCAACTCTAACAAATTTGTATCTTGGATTTCCTTTTCTATGATGATTTTTTCAAGAATGAATAGAAGGGGCGACCAAGTTAGTAGGAGGATCCCTATTTGTTGTCACTCATGCTACTATTGTATTACCATTCAATCCTAAAATGTTTTTGTATATAAACTAGCTCTTTTCCATGGCTCTTTGTAATTTTTTTCATGCATTATATCCATTGATAATGGTTGGATCTATAATATACATGAGAACCTACAATTCATGGTCATTATGGATGTACTTAATATCTAGTTTGACTTGCAATGCTAATTTTTATAGGATAAACTACCTACCAGAAGCACACACAATATCAAACATTGCAATTGGTAGACAATATAGCCCAAATTATTCTAACCCTGGATCCATCTCCTTCAATTGGAGCCAACGGTTCTCCATTAAACTTGCACTATATCCAAATATTAATTCTCCAAATTAATGATTCCTTTCTCGTATCTACATTTATCTATCCAAAGAGACCATTTCCATCTGTATGCATAACTAATGGTGACCTTATTGAAGCTCCTCATGAATTTTCTTATCTTTAATAACCTTCTACATAACTTCATCCATCGTTGAAGTAAGCCATTTGTAAAACAATTTGGAGTAGATTAGCTATGCACATATGTTAGTTGATCTAATGCACTAGGTCAAGGAACTCCTAATGGATGCCAATTCAAAATTAAACCATTGGAATTATATTTTTCAAATTGAATCTGCATATATGATTCTAAATTAGGGTTATAATACAATCATTTAAAGGTTTGGAGGACCCTCTCTTGTATGAAATAAATTTAGTTGATATAACAAACAAATTCCCTTGGGATACCCTCAACATGGTGTCATAATAACTAGGGTCTTGTGCCAACTGCTTAATCTACAGCATAATCGATAACTAGTCTAGAGGTCAAGGCAATCTAGTTGTGGTGATGGTTGGAGTAGTCCCTCTCAGAGTAAATATCTTCTCTTTATCTTCCTCTTTAGCATCCTTCTTGGTGTATCCCATTCCCATTGTTATTAATTTTGTATAAATCCATTCATACCATGATAGTAGTAGTTTGGATAATCATTGTTACAGGAACTATGTACCCCAACACCTATCCTCAAACCTCAAATGCACTCTCTATAAATTCTCTATGTGTGGTTCCCATAACATTGCTTAATCATGGTTGTGTCTATTCCTAGGGAGGAGGAGGATTCTCAATGTCTTGTCCTACATGCTCAATGAAGGTGCTAGGAATTCCAACAATTGAATCTTGATCATCATCCTCAATGTAGACCAATGAAATGGTAGGGATATTGTTCTCCTCGTACTACTGGAAGGATATCAATGTCTCCTTTACAGAAGACAACCCTTAATATATTTCAATGCATGTGGCATGTGTATGTATGAATGCAACCATTAATTTATTCATGGGAAAGGTGCACCAGTTCAATTGTAACCTTGGAAACAAAACCTTACAATTAACACAATGTATAAATAGCACTCCCCTTCGGTAGGATCTTGCATCAAGTGACCAGTTGTGATCTGGTAGGTGACCTGAATGCACTCATCCCCTCTGAAAAGAATGATTGCCTCATGGACTCAATAATTATTTCCTCATGGCCTCCTCTCTCGATACTTTGATTCTCGTACAAACTAAACTCTCCTATCCTCTTTCCATGATTCCCTTCTCTTTAAAGTGCTTCCATAACATATTTCCCCTCCATGGACATGAAGACGACCATAATAATTTCTTGTGCATGAATAGGGTAAAATTGATCTATTCTCAAAGTGTTTTGATGCACTTAATTTATTAAAACTTTAGTGCACTAGGAAATTTCACCTACGCTATTAAAATTTGGAATCTATACCAAGTGCATCAAGTTGGAGACACATAACAACTTGAACTCTATCGTTCAAACATGGGTAGTTTCACCAATCTCCAAGGTAACCTGGTCCATTTACATGGATGGTTGTAAATCTAGAAACATGTACTTGCTAGAAAAATCATGGTTGACCAGTCTCATATTCTCTACTTTTCCCATGAGTTTTCCAATGACCTCGACCTGCAAATCTAGTTCCCCCCCCACCATGGCTTATTTTATGTATTTCATGAGAGTTAGAATCAATAATGAGTAACTACCTTCACCTTTCTCTATGACCTTTCCTGTCGCTATAGAGTGATGTTTTGATATTCTTTTCCAAAATCGAGTGATTAATGGCCAAAACTACTAAAGAGATCAAATGAGTTTTTTCATTGTGGCATTGGCATGAATCTCTAATGTGAACAAGAGTTCATCACCATAACAAATAAAATAAAAGTGAGAATTTTTTTTTAAGTACTGGAGTTAAAATCCCCCAATGCATTTCTACTAGTTGGTGGGGTGGGTATCATGATCACCATGCAACCCACAATTTAGCAGTGCAATAGAGATTCCATCAACCTATCTCTAAAGTGATGTTTAAAATTATCCACCTCTCTTGGAATAAAGAAAACAAAATTGACTATGATATCTGAATAGGAGCTCGATAAACATCCTCTACGGTCTTTGAAATAGTATTAATATCTTTGTTTGATCTCATTATAAGTTGAGCATACAAAGATAAAATATTCCTCCTTTTCCCCCTACTATAAATAGAAAATACTACACCGTGTTCATCACATTGAACATGTGATGGTTAATCTCTACTCTTCGCTAGTGAGAACATAAGCTAAAATGACCAAGAGAAAACTATGCCAATATGAACAATGGTGCTGAATGTAGTTAGGATGAATAATGAGACCATTAGAAAATTGAAATTACTAATATAGAATGCCAACTTTGTATTTATAGGCTTAGAGAGTGCAGTCCAAAAAGTTTAGATGGAGCTCCTCTAGGTATACTTATCCTTAATAATGCTCTTAACTCCTGCTTAAGGTTGAGGAGATGAGTGGGATGGTATGAAGAGTCTATAGGGAGGGAGTGTATGAATACATATATCATCTATAAAATCAAAGAGACCTCAAAAAACAACAAAATCATTAACATGGTCGATCCAAAAATGCTAGCCCTAGAGGAATATAGATCTAAGAAGGGTATCTATGCCACCTAGTAGTTGTTTCTAGAATCCCAATTAGATTGTAAAGATATATGATGAGTCTAAAAGCATTATTAATTCAAGGTGACAAATTCCAAACTCTACATTGTCAGTCTGAGCCTTAGTTATCCAGTTATGGCGAGTTTCAACTTGCTTCCCAATGCCATTCAGGGACACTTGAAAAATTTCAACTAGGGGCGTAAAAACTAAAACGAGCAACAAAATTGGGTTTCGTTATATCTTGCAAGTCTTTTTATTCAAGGGTGATATGGCCAAGGTTCCCAGACCGTCTCTGAACATAACTTTCAAAATATGAGCATATAATGCAGATATTGCATTACTTGCTAATGAGCAAAACCCTAGTTGCGAAACTCATAAATATAGACATTGATCAGTCCATGAAGTGGCTAGAGAAGGGTGTCCCTCTTGATAATCCGATGTCACAATTCCAATTGAACTGATGTTTTTCTATTCGATACTTAATTATCCTTTTACAGAGAGTTTCAACTCGCTTCCCAATGACATTCAGGGACACTTGGAAAATTTCAACGAAGGGCATAAAAGACAACCGATAAACGGAATTGAGTTTTGTTATCTGCTACAAGTGTGTTTGGAAAAGGGAAAGATCGACAAGGTGCCCAGACCCTCAATTGGCACAACTTTCAAGATTTGAGCATATAATGCAAAAATTGCATTTCTTGGTAATGAGCAAAACCCTAGTTGTGAAAACCATCAATATAGACAACGATCAGTACATGAAGTGATTGGAGAGAGATGTCCTTGGAGATAATACGATGTCATGATTCCAACGAAACTGATTGTTTTTCCATTTGATCCTCGGTTATCTAGTTATGGAGAGTTTCAACTCACTTCCCAATGCTATTAAGGGACACTTGGCAAATTTCAACAGGGGATATCAATGTTAAGTTTATACTAATTTGACTAGCAAGATCACTGAAAGAAACACAATCACAATATAGACAGAGATTTTACCCTCAGAAACCCTCATGGGGTAGAAAACCCAGCAAAGCTTTCCTCAATAAGATGATCAACCAAATACAAGATGTAGTCCAAGACTAGAGCTCCTTCTCTACCTCCTATGCAGACCTCTCTCTCACTTGTGCACTGCTTTCCTTTCTATTCGAGACTCAATTATGCTTTTATAGAGAGTTTTAACTCGCTTCCCAATGACATTCAGGGACACTTGGCAAATTTCAACCAAGGGCATAAAAACCAACCGATAAACAGAATTGAGTTTTGTTATCTGCTGCAAGTGTGTTTGGAAAAGGGAAAGATCGATAGGGTGCCCAGACCCTCAATTGGCACAACTTTCAAGATCTGAGCATATAATGCAGAAATTGCATTTCTTGGTAATGAGCAAAACCCTAGTTTTGAAAACCATCAATATAGACAACGATCGGTACATGAAGTGATTGGAGAGAGATTTCCTTGGAGATAATACGATGTCATGATTCCAACGAAACTAATGGTTTTTCCATCTGATCCTCGGTTATCTAGTTATGGAGAGTTTCAACTCACTTCCCAATACCATTAAGGGACACTTGGAAAATTTCAACAGGGGATATCAATGTTAAGTTTATACTAATTTGACTAGCAAGATCACTGAAAGAAACACAATCACAAGATAGATAGAGATTTTACCCTCGGAAACCCTCATGGGGTAGAAAACCCAGCAAAGCTTTCCTCAATAAGATGATCAACCAAATACAAGATGAAGTCCAAGACTAGAGCTCCTTCTCTACCTCCTATGCAGACCTCTCTCTCACTTGTCACTGCTTTCCAAGTGATGGAAGAGTGAGATAAGTGAGGAACATCCTCCTCTACTTATACTTGTTTCCTGACTGACTTTTTACCCTATGGGGCTGACCTCTCCTAAGAGATTCTAATAACCCCTAATAAATTAACTCAGGGCCGAACCCCACATGGTAGATCTAATAACACTGGTTACGACCATTCATCGGAGGAATAAACATCTCCGGATACATAATAAAGTCACATCAGAGGAATGAAAAATATCCGGAATAATACAAATATAATATTCTTAGAAGTTACAATATTTGAACACTCCCCCTTAATGAGGAGGATATTATAACAACATCTGCAAGAGAAAGGAGTCATCGACTACATGATACATGATACATCTATAAATCATTGGAAGCTTTCTCAACATCATCAATAACTCAAGTAGTTACTGGAACATCTTCAATACCGAGTCTTCATCTTTTGCAGCACTCGAACAACTACAGTAACATCAACATCTAGATCCTCATGATCATCAGCATCGTCATCGTATGATCATCAGCACTGTCATCACATGATCATCAACATCGTCATTGCACGATCATCAGTATCATCATCACACGATCAACAACATCATAGCAACATACCCTGCAACACACATGATCCATTTGAGACACCATATCATGTCTAGGGACGATGCATCCCACTCGTCAACTTAGACAATGTCTTAGGACCACTTCTCGGAGACATACGTCTACGGATCAATTCAAGGACTGAAGTCAGAGGACGATACAATCCCCTCACTCTCGGAGACATCAGTCCGCAGAACATTTTGGAACTAAAGTCCAAGGATGATACAATCCCCACTCTCGGTGACATATAGTCAGCGGCTCATTTTAGGACTAAAGTCCAAGGATGATACAATCCCCAGTCTAGGTGACATGTAGTCTACAACTCATTTTAGGACTAAAGTCCAAGGATGATACAATCCCCACTCTCGGTGACATATAGTATGCGGCTCATTTTAGGACTAAAGTCCAAGGATGATACAATCCCCACTGTTGGTCACATATAGTCTGTGGCTCATTTTAGGACTGAAGTCCAAGGATGATACAATCCCCACTCTTGGTGACATAAAGTCTGTGGCTCATTTTAGGACTGAAGTCCAAGGATGATACAATCCCCACTCTCGGTGACATAAAGTCTGCGGCTCATTTTAGGACTGAAGTCCAAGGATGATACAATCCCCATACTGTCCGCTTAGACAAAGTCTAAGGACCATTTTCATTGACCTCATCGTCGGAACAGGAAACCTCATCATCAACCTCATTGTTGGAACAGGTATCCACATCATCGATAGAATATCCTCATCAATATAGTTATCATTAGTACATATCATGAATACAAGTATACATATCATCAATACAAGTATCCATATCAATACATATCCTCATCAATATATATCATCAATACAAGTATCCATATCAATACATATCCTCATCAATACATATCATCAATACAAGTATCCTCATCAATACATATCATCAATACAAATATCCTCATCAATGCATATCCTCATCAATACATATCATCAATACAAGTATCCTCATCAATACATATAGGCAATCTCATCATTGATATAGATATCCACATCGATACTAGTACCCAAAGATATCTTTATCAACCATATCACTCCCCCTTTCAAGGAGGGTTCTTCTGAACTACACCAAGCTTGTCTTGGAAATACTCAAACTTTACTCGAGATAGAGGTTTGTTCAGTACATCGGAAGCTTGTTCATCAGTGCCTATAAATTCGAGCTTTATAGTTCCTTTTTGCAGCATATCTCGTATATAGAAATATCGGATCTCTATGTGCTTTGACTTATCATGGAACACCGGATTCTCTATCATCTTGATACAACTCTGGTTGTCACATAGAATCACAGTGGGGTCCATCTCTAAGTCAAACAATCCTGATAATAACTTTCGAAGCCATACTGCTTCACAACTAGCAGAGTAGGTAGCTATATATTCTGCTTCAGCTGTGCTGAGAGCCACTCTTGATTGATTTCTTCTAAACCATGAGATCATGGTAGATCCCAGACAATAACATCCACCTGATGTACTCTTCCTGTATGATACACTTCCTTCCCAATTAGCATCTGTGTAGCCATACAATCTGAAGTAATGATCTCCATGGTAATAGAGACCAAAATATATCGTACCTTTTAGGTACCTCATCACATGCTTTGCAGCAATTAGGTGAACTCATATTGGTTTCATTAAATATTGACTCAGAGTGTTAACCGCAAAGCATATGTATGGCCTGGTATTTTTCAAATACATTAATGACCCAATAATTTGTCTGTATATAGTCACATCCACTAACTCTAAAGAGTCATCAACTAATAACTTTAAGTTGGAATCCATGGGAGTGGCCATGGCTTTGCATTCCAACATATCGAATCTTTTCAAGATTCCCACATCATACTTACCTTGGTTGAGAAAGATTCCATCTGGTCCTTGCCGTACTTCCAGACCTAGGAAGTATTGCATTAATCCAAGATCTTTCATCTCAAATTTTAATGAGAGCTTCTTTTTGCATTCGATAATTTGTTTCTCATTTCGAGTCAAAATAGATCATCCACATATAGCAACAATATGATAGGTTCATCATTCATAACCTTGAGATAAAGAGTAGGATCAGCTTTACTTTTGGTAAAGCCCAAGTTTGTCAAGAAACTGTCAATTCTTCCATACCAAGCTCTGGGAGCTTGCTTCAACCCATATAAGGCCTTCTTCAGTTTGCATACATGGGTTCTTCCATCTTCTACCTCAAATCCTTGTGGTTGTTCTATGTACACATCTTCCTCAATCACACCATTCAAGAAGGCTGTCTTTACATCCATCTGGTGTAGATCCCATTTCATCATGGATGCAAGTGCCATGATGGTTCTAATGGAAGTGTACCTTGCAAGTGGGGCAAAAGTTTCTTCATAGTCAATTCTCTCTTTCTGAGAGAATCCTCTAGCCACAAATATTTCTTTGTATTTTTCAATGCTACCATCCACAGCATGCTTTATTTTGTATATCCATTTGGAAGATACCACACTTTAATCTTTTGTCTTGGGAACTATATCCCAAACATCATTCTTCATTATTGATTGTTATTCTTCTGTCATTGTCTCTACCCATTCTTTCTTATGAACTACCTCTTCATAACTAGTAGGTTCCTAATCTACAAGACCACAGATCAAAGCCATATAGTTGGAGAATGGATTTGGTTTCTTGCTTACTCGAGTGGAGCCCTCAGGAGCTCCATACTTTTCTGCTCCTAGTATAATATCTCTTGCCCATGCTGGCTTTCTTTTCCTTGAAATGTTTCAAAGGGGGGGTTCTTGTGGTTCTATCATATCATGGTCTTCAGGTGTTACATCTTCAGAGATGGGTGCAGTCTTTGTAATTCTGGGAGGTGCATCTTCTTCATATACTTCTTCATACTGGCACTTCCTAGATTTCTTTAAAGCTATCTCTTCATCAAATGTCACATCCCTACTAATCTCCATATGGTGAAATCCCGGGATGTATATTATGAATGCCTTGGATGTTTCACAATATCCAACAAATATTCCCTTCTTTCCGGAAGGATCTATCTTAGTCCTCTTTTCTTTTGGAATGTGAATGTATACTGGACATCAAAATATGTTGAGGAGACTTACCTCAGGCTTCTTCCCTGTGAACACTTCTTCTATAGTCTTGTAATCCAGAGCATTGTGGGATAGTCTATTTTGCACATAGAATGTTTTCCTAGCTGCTTGAGCCCATAGATACATAGGTAGGTCTTGATCATGTATCATTGTCTTCATAGGTTCCATGATGGTTCTATTCTTTCTTTTCGCAACACCATTTTGTTGAGGATTATAGGGAGTGGTTAACTCCCTCTTGATTCCAGCTTCTTTACAAAAGACTTCAAAATCCTTTGAAGTGTATTCTCCACCATTATCTGTCTTGAGTATTTTGATCTTCTTTTCTCAAAAAATTTCTATCAAGGCTTTGAACTCCTTGAACTTTCCAAAGACTTCATTCTTCCCTTTTAGAAAGTAAATCCAAGTCTTTCTAGAGTAGTCATCAATAAATGTAAGGTAGTATTCATATCCACTCAAAGATATGGAGGGCATTGGTCCACATACATCTGAATGAATCAATTCCAAAATACTCTTGGTCTTTGTTTCACTCTTTGGAAATGGGTTCTTGATATTCTTTCCTTTTGCACACCCCTCAATGCATGTGCCATCATGATCAATCTTCAAATCTGGTAGTCCTATGACAACCTTACTTACATGAGGTAGTGCTTTGTAGTTAATATGAGCAAGCCTCCTATGCCATAGTTCAGTACGGCTAGTGGCTTCATGAACAAGGGAAGCTTCTAGATGTCCCTTGAGTTTGTATAAACCTCCTTCCTCTTCACCAATAACAATTGCATCCTCAATAGATTTTCCTTTGGACCACATGAGTAGTTGTCCATCTATGAATGCAACCCTATAACCTTTCTTATCTAGGGATGAGATAGAAAGCAAGTTCTTCTTCAATCCTGGGACATATAATATCTCTTTCATCTTCAATGGTGTTCCAGAATCAAGCTTGTAGCTTGCTCCACCAATTCCCTTGATAGGATATTGATAGCCATCTCCTAATGACACCTTTTGTGGGGAGGTTATCTCTTCCAGCTTTGAAAGAGTTTTCTTTTGTTCAGTCATGTGCTTTGAAGCACCACTATCAATCAGCCATGTATCTTCTCCAAGTGTTATAGATCCTGAGAGTGCAGAGAATAGAACATAATCTTCTACATCTTCTTATTCATTCCTTCCAAATCTTTTCTTGAAGAGGGACCTTTATTCTTCTTCTTCTTCTTCTCTTCTAGATATTTTCTTGTGAGGCCTTTCTTCATCTTCTTCTGAAATCTTTGTGGAGATTGAGACTCCTTGTGACTATCCTTCTTGAAGTAAGATTGATTCCTCCTTCTCTTGGTGTGTGTAGCCAAGGCTTGGTCATCTTCTTGGAGCAAGGCTTCTTTGTTGGAAACCATAGCTTCTTCTTGGATGCAATCTTCCCATACCCCTTCAAACTTCATTCTTTCTTTTCTGGCACACATGGTTTGTATAAATGACTCCCATGGTCTATTGAGACCATTTAGAGCAGTCATGACTAGTTCATCTTCATCAAGGGTATCTCCAATAGCATCTAGTTGTTCTTTGAGCTGGGAGATCATTGAGAAATATTCTTGAACAGATTCTTCTTTGTTCATCTTTGTGCTCTTTAATTGAGCTCTCAGATTCATCTTCCTATTGATGTTTTTTCCCTCATACATTCTAGAAAGGGCATCATACATTCCCTTTGGAGTCTTCTTGGATGCCACTTGGGGAATCAACTGGTCTTTAATAGAATCAGCAATGATTCTCTTTTCCCTAATCAAATCCTTCCTATACTTCTCTTTGGCTTCATCCTCTCCAGGTTCTGCAATCGCATCCTTGATATACTAGGCAAGGTCATTCTCTTCATGAATGAGGCCAATTCTGTATTTCCATGACCGAAAATTTTCTATACCCTCTAGCTTGTCTTCAAGCTTAGTGCTTGGAGCCATCTTCTCTAGGGGTAAAAAAAGATTGAAGTTTCTCAAGAGATAAAATAACACTTACCAAAAGATGTGCTTGATTGAATTAGAAGATCTGGTGTGTTCTGCTTCTGGAGACTTCAACTTTTCACCTTCCGGATATGCAACATAATTTCTAGTTTTCTGGTCTTCTCTTTTCTGGTTCTCTGGTGCACAAGTTCACAGCTTTTCTAGTTTACTGGTGCACAGGTGCATAGCTTTTCTAGTTCTCTGGTTTTCTAGTTTTTTGCACTTTTGGTCAAACTAGGGTTTGACTTTCCCGAAATTCTACCCAACCAAAAACCTCAATCCAGGGCTCAAAACTTCAATTTTGAGGAGGGCTATTCAGCCATGCAATCAAAATCCAAAAAATACCAACTTTTGCAGAAACCCTAATTTTCACTGGAGGAGGAGAGAGAGAGATTTTCACCTTGTGAAAGATGTCCTATTCAGGATAGCTCTGATACCATGTTAAGTTTATATTAATTTGACTATCAAGATCACTAAAAGAAACACAATCACAAGATAGACAGAGATTTTACCCTGGGAAACCCTCATGGGGTAGAAAACCCAGCAAAGCTTTCCTCAATAAGATGATGAACCAAATACAAAATGTAGCCGAAGACTAGAGCTCCTTCTCTACCTCCTATGCACCTCTCTCTCTCACTTGTGCGCTACTTTCCAAGTGATGGAAGAGTGAGATAAGTGAGGAGCATGCTCCTCTACTTATACTTGTTTCCCGATTGACTTTTTACCCTATGGGGCCGACCTCTCCTAAGAGAGTCTAATAACCCCTAATAAATTAACTCAGGGCCGACCCCCACATGGTAGATCTAATAACCCTGGTTATCACCATTCATCAGAGGAATAAACATCTCCGGATACATAATAAAGTCACATCGGAGGAATGAAACATCTCCGGAATAATACAAATATAATATTCTTAGAAGTTACAATATTTCAACAATCAAAACCAAAAATGAGCAACATAATTGAGTTTTGTAAGTTGTTGCAAGTGTTTTTGTTCAAGGGCGAGATGGGTAGGGTGCCTAGACCTCACTCAGCACAACTTTCAAGATATGAGCATATAATGCAAAAATTGCATTGCTTACTAATAAGCAAAACCCTAGTTGCGAAAACCATCAATATAAACAACGATCGGTCAATGAAGTGAATGGAGAGGGGTGTCCCTACTCATAATACAAAGTCACAATTCCATGGAACTAATGGTTTTCCCATCTAATCCTTAGTTATCCAGTTATGGTGAGTTTCAACTTGCTTCCTAGGTCCATTTAGGGACACTTGGAAAATTTCAACGGGGGCATAGAAGCCAAATCGAGCAACGGAATTGAGTTTCATTAGCTCTTGTAGGTGTGTTTTCTTAAGGGAGAGATGGCCAGGGTTCCTAGACCCTTGCTTGGCACAACTTTCAAGATACAAGTACTTGGTAAGGAAGTCTAGCAATTGTCTATCTATACGTGGAAGACACAAGTGAATTATGGAATCTTATGTCATACATTTCAAATGAGATATCTGTGTTTTTCAAGATATAAGTTATTTGACATGGTATTTATCTAATATTGGTATATTCGACTTACTTGTTTTAATTATAGATGATGATGATGTTATAATAGTTATATTGTTAATTTATATATACTTGATGATGTAGATTATATTGCAATGATGGAGATTTGATAACTATAATGATTTTGGTAGTTTGTATGGATGTCCATTTCCCTAAAATTGCCTTATAAGTTACTCTATAATCAATATTTGAAATGAAATATGAGTTACTCTATAATCATATAAGTTATTTAAGAGCCATGATATATTTAACTAATTTAAATTAAATTAATAAATGGAAGCGATAAAAGAAGCAACATGAGTTGTTAAAATGGAAGAAAAATGTGGCTCTAAATTAATGTAAGAAAAACTCGACATTAAAATGGAATCCATAGTTGGTGATATTTCTGTCTCTAAATGGAAAGCTAAATTCATTGCTTAACAAGAAGAAAAATTGGATGCTATTTAAGAAGAAAATCTCAACACTAAAAGGAAGAAAACCTTGGAGCTAAAAAAGAAGCAAAACCGGGCACTAAAAAGCAAGCAAACCTTGGAACTAAAAGAACCAAACCATGGAGCTAACAAGAAATCAATTCTGGAAGCAAAATTCAGTGCCAATTAAGAAGCAAAACCTGGTGGCACTTAGGAACAAAAATAAGAATCAATTTGGGAAGAGAACAAAGAAGTAATAATGGAAGCAATATTAGAAGCAACAAAATACATAATAATGGAAGCACTATTATAATCAATAATGGAAGAAAATCTAGATGCAACCAAAGATGAAATATTGGAAGCAAAACTAGAAGCAACAAAAGAGGTAACAATGTAAGCAAAACATGGCATAAATTAGGAAGCCACAAATGAAGCAATAACGGAAGAAAAATAGGAAGCAAGATTGGAAGCAAAACTATAAGTACAAAAGAAAGCAATAATGGAAGAAACACTGAGCACTAAATGAGAAGGAACACCTGACGTTAATAAAGAAGCTAAAATCGAAGCAAAAATGGAAGCGAAAGTGGATGCCAAATATGAAGAAATACTAGAAGGCAAAGTGGAAGATAAACTAGAGTTCATTTGGGCTCTAAAAATGGTGCAATTTATCCAGTCGGTGCAATACCTGGCGTGATGAAAGTTTCTTTTTAGGTGTTATTTTTTGTGGTAACAAAGAAGAAAAATTCAGTTCTATTTCTGGCACCAAGTGAACATGCACTGTGGCATCGGGTTTTGTACAAGCAATTGATCCCAATTCATGAAACCAAATACATTAAATTTTAGTGATATTTCTGGCACTAATGGTCTGTTTTGATGTAGTGAGATGCTAAGGGGGCTTGGAGACTATTATCTACCAATATTCAATGGACAAAAGTTGTTGACCAACAGTATATTTTCTCGAGGTCCATTATCAATTGGGTTAGAAATCCTACTAAGAAAAGTAACAATGCTTATATTATCTGGAAAGCCATGGTATGATCTTTTAATCTCATAGGTAATAGACTAGCTTGGTGGGTTGGAAAAGGAAACAATGTCCATATTGGCATGGATCTGTGGCCTAGTATCATGGATAGACACCTCCTTCTTTTGAATCTAATGGAAAGACTCTAGGATTCAAACTAATTTACATTAAATAAGGCAGAAAACCTGATCACTTCCAACCTATGGAATTAGGGATGGCTATCAACTAGAGATATATATTTGGAAAACACAAACTAGGGTCAGTGCAAGCTAATGAGGGTCACTTTTGGCACGTTAGATGCAATCGAAAACTGAAAAAGCAGGCATCCCTCAACTTACTTGGATTTTTTTATTTACTTACGGAAAATATCTTGCATTGAGTAAAAAAGATGAAATGTAGGAAATTGAATCACGTTTCTGAATATATAACTTTTATGTATTGAAAATTTGCATAGCTATGTCAAGTTTCATTTTCCTAACAAACACTTTTTATTTTTCAGGCAAATGATAAGGTATATGTTTTTGTGGGTAGAGCCTTTGAGGGCTTAAATGATGGAATCAAGCTACAAAAATCGGCATGCATGTAGAGAACACATAGCACTTGTGCGTCATTATTTTTCGAAAATTAAATTAGTAATTTTATAATTTTTTTATAATTGTCTAAGTGATCAAACCTCAAAAATAGTACCTCTTTTGTGGGTAGAGCCTTTGAAGGTCTTAATGCAAAAATCTTGAAATGGGTTTTTCATAGAACGTGGAGGTTAGTGTCCTCTTGTGCACCATACAATTTTTTTTTGAAATGATTGAGAATTGAAAAAGTTATGGAAGAAACACTAACAATGTGTTTCACGAGTTAAGGAGGTAGGACAGAAAAGAAATTGAAAGAAAATAGGAAAAATTAATATTTCAAAATAAAAGTTACATATTTGGAATCTGCAGAAAAAATGCTATTTGTGTCTAAGATTTCGTCAAAAATGACTGTGTGTAGCATATTGTAACGAGTGGCTAAGCACAGGCTTCTCCAGAAACTGGAAGAAATACCCAATTAGCTTTGGTTTTTCATTAACATAGCACATGTTTGGAATTACCGAAGCAAACACCAAAGCATACACATAGGATTATTGTTGACATGTGAGCATGTGACTCGGCCTGTTTAAATTCAAAAATATTGCCGCGCTTTTAGATTTAAATAACGCGTACGCGTTATATAACTAAATAACGCGTGCGCGTTATATCAATACTGAACGCGTACGCGTTATATAACTACATAACATGTACGCGTTATATAGTTACAAAACGCGCTCGCGTTATTCAAATCATAAAATACATGTTTAATACTTGAGAAAGAGGGGGTGTGGAAGTCAAGGTAATTTTTGTTTAATATTTGAGAAGGGGTGGGGAAGGGTCAAGAAAATCTATGGTTAATATTTAATAAGGGTGGGAAAGGGTCAAGGGCTTAGAAGGATGTTGGAAGCTTGAGTGGGGAGAGATGAAGGGAATGAGAACATGATGGGCTACAGGGGGTGAAGGGAAGTGGAGCTTGAGAGCACTATTAGGAGTAGAATAGGTTCTGAAGAGATATAGGGTTAGAAGTTGAAAGTGAGACTTGAGTGACAAGGGGGAATGGATGGAGGCAAGGGGGATGTGAGAGAGAAATAAAGAATACAAGGGGGGGAGAGACATAGAGCGAGGGAGGGAGAGGGACAATGGGGAGGAATGGATTTGGAGGGAGTGAGAGATAGATGGGGTAGAACGAAATAAGAGATAGGAAGGGAGGGACAGAAAGTGTTGGTGGGAGACATGCAGAGAGTGGTGGCGATGGAGAGAGAGGGAGTGATGGAGAGATTGGGATAGGTTGAGGGAAAGATGAGGGAGGGATAGAAGGTGAGAGACAGGCGATGAGAGAGGGAGGGAGAGAAGGTAGGGTGAGGGATGGAGGGAGAAAGTTGGAGATAGATATGAATGGAGGGGGGATGGGTTTGAGAATGGAAAGTGACATAATGTGTGTGTATGTGTGTGTGTTTGAGAGAGAGAGAGAGAGAGATTGATGGTTGGGGAGAGAGAGACTAGAGGGAGTTGTGAGCATCATATTCTCCATGAGCATCATATTCTTCATCATCATCATCTTCATGACCATCATCGTCATCATCAACATCTTCATCATCATCACCATCATCATCATCATCATCATCATATTCCTCATCAAATCAACATCTCCATCATCATTATCATCATCATGATCATCATCTAAACATCACCATCACCATCATCATCAACATCTTCATCATCATCACCATCACCATCATCATCAAAATCTTCATCGTCATCACCATCACCATCACCATCACCATATTCATCATCATTGTCATCTCTAGGTTCCCCATCAACATCAACATCTCCATCATCATCATCTTCTTCATCATCATCATCTTCATCACCATCATCATCATCATCAACATCTTCATCATCATCACCATCATCATCATCATCATCATCTTCCTTGAATCAGATCAACATATCCATCATGTCACCATCATCTTCTTCATCATCATCTAAACATCACCATCACCATCACCATCATCATCATCATCTTCATCATCATTACCATCACCATCATCATCAACATCTTCATTGTCATCACCATCATCATCATCATCATTGGCATTTGTAGGTTCCTCATCAACATCTCCATCATTATCATCTTCTCCATCATCATCATCTTCATCAGCATCATCATCAGCATCAACATCTTCATCATCATCACCATAATCATCATCTTCATCGTCATCATGTCAACATCTCCATCATCATCATCTTCACCATCATCATCATCATCATCATCTTAATCGCCATCTCCATCATCTCCATCATCTCCATCATCACCATCATCATCACCATCACCATCATCGTCATCTTCATGACCATAAACATCTTCATCATCATTGTCATCTCCCCCTTCCTCATCAACATCTCCATCATCATCATCATCATCATCATCACCATCTGAACATCACCATCACCATCATCGTCAACATCATCATCATCATCATCATCATCAGCAGCAGCAGCATCAGCATCATCATCAAAATCTTCATCGTCATCACCATCACCATCTTCATCATCATTGTCATCTCTAGGTTCCCCATCAACACATCTCCATCATCGTCATCTTCTGAATCATCATCATCTTCATCACCATCATCATCGTCATCTTCTTCATCATCATCATCTTCATCACCATCATCATCGTCATCAACATCTTCATCATCATCACCATCATCATCATCATCATATTCCTCATCAGATCAACATCTCCATCATGTCACCATCATCTTCATCTTCATCATCATCATCATCATCATCATCATCATTACCAACACCATCATCATCAACATCTTCATCGTCATCACCATCATCATTGGCATCTGTAGGTTCCTCATCAACATCTCCATCATCGTCATCATTGGCATCTGCAGGTTCCTCATCAACATATCCATCATCGTCATTTTCTCCATCATCATCACCATCATCACCATCATGATCTTCTGAACATCATCATCATCATCATCTAAACATCACCATCACCATCATCGTCAACATCTTCATCATCATCGCCATATTGAACTTGGGGCAAAGATCTTTTGAGAAATTTAAGATTGAGCATAGACAATTGAACTTGGGGCAAAGATCTTTTGAGAAATGTAAGCCATGGTATGTTAGAATAAATACTCTTCGTAACACTTGTTGTTGTAGATACCATGTAGAATATGAATATTACTATGAAACATTTTTGTACATTCGTCGTGTGTTGCATACTAACATTGTGCAGGATTGCTCCATGACAATACCACCGACTTCATCAAGAGAATTCATTCATAGCATCATGTGCAATAGGCCCGAGGGGCAAACATACTATGCAAAATCTTGTTTGGATGGAACATGCTCCAACTGTGCTGGAATGGCATTATTGAGCCAATGTATGCACGAGAATGGAGACAGTGAATTTGGGAAAATGGTTACAGACATGAAAAGTTTCAAATATATCAACTATGAAATAGTCCCAGGGAAAGAAAGCAAAAAAATACAATTGGTGACATCTCAGGTATGCATTTATATCTATAAAATTATGTTGTAACGGTTACATTTCAATCCTTACTTACAACAAAAAACTGACATTGAGATCATTTTGTGTCACCAGGTACAAGTTAGTGACTTCATCAAGGAATTTATTGAAAAGACACATCAATATGTTCAGCATGTCCACGTGGCACGATGGCAGGATGAGAAGTTTAGAATATGCAGAGATACATTTCCCCTTGGTACTATACTTTCAGTTGTTGATTTTGCCGAGAACTACACTCTGCAACCTCAAAATGAGATCCAAAGTCAGTATTATCACTCTGAGCAGGTTTCCTTGATGGTCCATATCACATATAGGCATGGCCCAAATAGCACTGAAGAGCAAAGAGAAATTCTGAAGGAATATCACTTCTACATAAGTGATGATAGGTGCCACGACTTCCACTATGTACGTCATTGCTTCATCATGTTCTATGATCACTTGAAGGGAAGGAACATACAGATGGACCGACACTGGATTTGGTCTGATGGGTGTGCTGGTCAGTTCAAAAATGCACGCATATTTCAGTGGTTGTGTTCATTGCATAAAAACTACAAAGTGCCACATATGTGGAACTATTTTGAGACTGGGCATGGTAAAGGAGAGCATGATGGAGCCGGAGCATGTGTCAAAACAGCCCTACGAAGAGAGGAATTGAAAGTATCTACAGAATCTACTATTCTAAATGCTCAATCTATAGTCAGGTGGTGCATGTCAGTAATGGGAGAGGAATCAACTATGCAAGTAGAATCCACAAGAAAGAGACATGTGGAGAGATTTTTTTGGGAGGTGGTAGACATATATCGTTTACATGCATGGGAATGCAAGACTGTGCCTGGGACTCGTGGCTTTCATTCGGTTCGAAGCTCTGATAACCCAGTATTTGAAATTTGGACCAGAAAACTTGCTTGTTTTTGCCCTCCTTGTTGTGATGGTGACTGGGATGGGTGTGAATCATTGGATTGGGTTGATGGATGGGATCGCATATCACTTCCACTTGATCAGCGTGCAATTGTTGAGTTAACTCCGTTGGAAGAAGACCAATCATCTATTTCTGCAGATTTTGATCATGTCTCAGACCTTGTACAACCCGGTATGATGCATTTCCTTAACATTTTTTGTTTGTTTACGTAGTCTTCAAATGCACATTAATGGCCTTGTATCGCACGAAAAATATTTTGATCATATACCTACAATCATATAATGCAGGGCACATATACGCAGTGGTTGCCTCAAAAGATACTCAATGGGGTGATGAATACTGGTTGGCACGCTGTATAGATGGAAAGCAAACCCTCATTGTGTCCATGACTGACGATGAAAACAACCACTTTCCAACTGGGTCTATGGTTGTTAAAGGTGAATACTTGACACGGGACAACAATGGAAGAAAGAAGGGTGGATAGGTTTACAGGGATTACAAACTAGGTGCAAGTGTGTATCACTTTACCAACTTAATCATTGGCACAAACCTTCAGGTACGAACAATGCCTAGTCGAAATACATCGAAGGTACGCTACTTCTTACCGGATACAGAGCACGAGAGACTAATGGAGACCATCAGTATAAGAGATGATCCGGAGGGCTTGGTTGTATGGTAATAGGTAGGATCTAGCATGATGAGGTACGTTACATACTTTTAATACTATACTATTTATACTATTTGTAATTGAATATTGATATATGCTCAATTTTCACATGTATGTTTCATATGAATATGTCAATTTTGCGTTCTTGATATGCCAAATTTACGTTTACGTTGTTTATAAATATGCCAAAAGTTCTCTTGTATGTCAAGTTTATGAATATGCCATTTTTTACATATGATCAGTAAACCCTAAAATTATATTATGTTCATCATGTTGGTTATTGGTTTCACCCAACAAAATTAATTCAATTCATGCTCACTATATTAAACAATACACTTATATTAAATTTAATTCATGTTTTGTTAAATATTTCATAATGAATTAGCTAGTTGAGAGCACCACCTTAGACCAAGCCATCATCATCAACATCTTCTTCATCATCACCATCATCATCATCATGGACCTGCAAAACCCTAGTTTCCAAAGTGTCTAGGCAGGTTTGGGTTAGGAACACTAGCCATACCTGCCCGGTGGATGATTTCCCAAAGTTGACCCCCGTGTGCAAAAATTGCACACTCCCACACTGAGCAAAACCCTAGTTTCCAAGATGGACCTGCAAGGTGACACATGGGCCACCGGGTAGGAGGGGAGGGGCACCCCTGGCACTATCCCGGTGTGCTGAATCCAACGGAGTCGACGGTTCGTCGATCCGATCCACGGTCTTCATTCTATGGCTCGTCCCGTCTCACTACCAGAAGGCCTTCAGGGACACCTGCTGGATACCTACCGGGGGCATAGAACTCCAACCATGCAACAAAACCAGGTTCCGGGGAGACCTGCAGGTGTGTCTAGACAGGTTCGGGCTAGGAACACTAGCCATACTTGCCCGGTCGATGATTTTCCAAAGTTGACCCCCGTGTGCAAAAATTGCACACTCCCACACTGAGCAAAACCCTAGTTTCCAAGATGGACCTTCAAGGTGACACATGGGCCACCGGGTAGGAGGGGAGGGGCACCCTTGGCACTATCCCAGTGTGCTGAATCCAACGGAGTCGACGGTTTGTCGATCCGAGCCACGGTCTTCATTCTATGGCTCGTCCCATCTCACTACCAGAAGGCCTTCAGGGACACCTGCTGGATACCTACCGGGGGCATAGAACTCCAACCATGCAACAAAACCGGGTTCCGGGGAGTCCTGCAGGTGTGTCTAGACAGGTTCGGGCTAGGAACACTAGCCATACTTGCCCGGTGGATGATTTTCCAAAGTTGACCCCTGTGTGCAAAAATTGCACACTCCCACACTGAGCAAAACCCTAGTTTACGAAATGAATGCACAATGAAGCCACTGGGCCATGGGGAGACGAGGGAGAGGGCCCCCTAGAGGTAATCCCACGCCAGGAGACCAATGGAGTCGACGGTTCGTCGGTCCGACGTCCGGTTTCCGAGTTATGTCGAGTTGCAAGTCGCATGAAAATGCCGTTCAGGGACACTTGGTGAATTTCCGTCCGGGAGCCAAAAAGCAAACGAAGCAGGAAGATTGCGTGCCGTTGGCTCCTGCAAGTGTGTGTGGGAAATGCCGACGTGGGAACACTGCCGGGAGCCATAAATCCATGATAGTAAATTAATTCATGACAAAAAAAACTGAATTATTCCTTTCAATGGATGTGGTTTTCAATTTCCTATGTTGTTAGGTCAATTTGGCACATTCATTGAAAGAAATTGTAGACTTTAATGATGATCACAACAAGTGTGTTTGTTAAAACCTTGTGAAATAGAGCATCAAAAGACCTACATTGTAGGCCATATAATTGTGTTTGTTTACCTTTTGTTTGATGGACCATGCACAATAAGTAATAAAATAATTTTTGAAGTAGGTCATTTCATTTTTCTGATTTTTTCTTTGGTGGTGTTGAAAAAGACCATTGTTCTTATTGATGGGATTTCATGTGCTTATGATTCTTTGGATAATCTAGACACATACAAGGACACCATTATTAGACTAACTCATTATGAACAATTTAATATGAGTAATCTACATAAATGAATTGAAAAATTAACAAAAATAACAAACAACCCATATACCTTGGAATATAACACAAGAGTGACCATGTTAGGCAATCTTACTTATCTACTTACCTATGGTCATTTAAGTAGACCATTTGGATCATGTCTATTACTAATGATCTCCATTAACTTTTCATGTTCACAATGAGGCTTGAAGTATCATACCTTTGATGGGTGCTTCCTTGGCATTGTTTGTAGTTTGAGGTTTGTATCGAAAACTAAGTTTGTAAAGTGGTATATAGATTCACCTAGTCTAATCTTGAAATACATAACCAACCTTCTTCCATGTTTGGTCATCCAGTGTTAGATATTATCTTTTAATAACCATCAAACTGAGTCCAACGTGTGAGTCCACTAAATAGACAAAATGTAATGTATTCATGCTAGTTGATAAGATTTAATCTCATATTCCCTAAACTTGGTTGTACAAGATTTGAGACATGATCATAATGTGGTGAAATGGTTGATTAGTCCTCATCCAACTAGGATAATTCAATATTTATACCTAGAATAATGGGGAGTGATAGAATTTTCTTGTCCATATTTCTACTATAACATTGTTTGAGTTTCAAACTAAATGAAATCCACAAATTCCATGCATTATTCTATGTGATTGATCTACATCAACCACCTCCCAAAAATATCTTTGCACATGTCCTTTCCTTATTGAGTCCTCTTCTCGTCTTCTTGTTCCATCTACAATTATTGAAGAACACCATTCAACAATAGATTTTGTGTAACTAATGAGAGAATTTCTCGTAAACTTCCATTTTTACCTGCAGAATGTAATTTTTATGCACACAACATCTCGATCATGATCCCCTTTCCCACACTCAGTTTCAAAAGTCCTGTAAAGGCAACCTTTACATTTACATTTGCATTAACATGACAACCAAGTATCAAAAATGAGATTGATGGTGTTTATTCTCATGCAATGTATACAGTTAGGATTAAGACAACTGTATAAATCTATGGAATTATAAATGGAGATATTTATCCAAAAGGAAGCCAATGTTGGCCTTGCCAATCTTTTCTTCCTAATGCAAACGAAATATTAGATTCCATTTTGCTATGTTTCCATGTAAAATATATTTGAAAAAAAACATATATTTGGATTATATGGAAATCCTTCTTACCTTTGACATTGTTTGGGATCTGCAGGATGGGAATGAAGTATTTTTTAGGGATTAAGAGGAGTATGCAATTACGCAAACTTATGAATGCCTATTGTGACAAGCAATCCATTGATTTCAACTCCATCACATTTCTGTTTGATGGATGATGTTTGCAAGGTGAGCAAGTTTAACCCACCAATGCGAGATTGCATGCAATTACACTGAGCAAAACCCTAGTTTACGAAATGAATGCACAATGAAGCCACTGGGCCATGGGGAGACGAGGGAGAGGGCCCCCTAGAGGTAATCGCACGCCAGGATACCAACGGAGTCGACGGTTCGTCGGTACGACGTCCGGTTTCCGAGTTATGTCGAGTTGCAAGTCGCATGAAAATGCCGTTCAGGGACACTTGGTGAATTTCCGTCCGGGAGCCAAAAAGCAAACGGAGCAGGAAGATTGCGTGCCGTTGACTCCCGCAAGTGTGTGTGGGAAATGCCGACGTGGGAACACTACCAACACTGGCTCGGGCGAGGTTTTTGCAGAGTTGACCCACCAATGCGAGATTGCATGCAATTACACTGAGCAAAACCCTAGTTTACGAAATGAATGCACAATGAATCCACTGGGCAATGGGGAGACGAGGGAGAGGCCCCCCTAGAGGTAATCGCACGCCAGGAGACCAACGGAGTCGACGGTTCGTCGGTCCGACGTCCGGTTTCCGAGTTATGTCGAGTTGCAAGTCGCATGAAAATGTCGTTCAGGGACACTTGGTGAATTTCCGTCCGGGAGCCAAAAAGCAAACGGAGCAGGAAGATTGCGTGCCGTTGACTCCCGCAAGTGTGTGTGGGCAATGCCGACGTGGGAACACAACCAACACTGGCTCGGGGGAGGTTTTTGCAGAGTTGACCCACCAATGCGAGATTGCATGCAATTACACTGAGCAAAACCCTAGTTTACGAAATGAATGCACAATGAAGCCGCTGGGCCATGGGGAGACGAGGGAGAGGGCCCCTAGAGGTAATCGCACGCTAGGAGACCAACGGAGTCGACGGTTCGTCGGTCCGACGTCCAGTTTCTGAGTTATGTCGAGTTGCAAGTCGCATGAAAATGCCGTTCAGGGACACTTGGTGAATTTCCGCCCATTTTATAATTTAAGCCACTTTTAAATATTTGAACTTCCATATTATTTTGGAAAGAGTATAATATTTCAAAACTCCTAAAGAGACAAAAACACATGATCAAAACTCCTAAGGCTGTAATTTAGAGTAGTAATAATGGGGGTGATGGAGTTGAATTTGATCCTATGGAAGATAATGATACTAATATTATTGAGAATAAAGGGATAATAGGTTGATCCATGACACCTTTGTTTGCATGGATGAGGATGCACCTATGTATGAGACCTATGATAATATTCATGATGTACATCTTATTGATAAGGCACACAAAGGCCTATATAAGAGATGAAAGATGGGTCACTTTGTCTACTAATTTGATGTTGATAAAATTGAAGGTATTGAATGACATTTCAAACAATGGTATGACAAAGATCCTAATGTATACACAAGGTTAATATATAAGGTGCCCCATAAGGTTCTTTGTCATATCCCTATAATTCTAGGTTTTTGATGATTGTTTAGGTTAAAAAACATAGCACATTATATGGATTATCATGTACAAAGATAAGTGAAGATGGTATTATATGACTGGCTACAAATGGTTCTCAATTTACGATCATCAAGGAAATATTACCCATTTTTTAAGAAGAACCTCATAATGTTAGACTTTCATTGGTAGTTGATGGCAATGGGTGTGCATGAGTGAGTTCGTTGAAACCTTGAAAACATTGTATTGCATTTAGTTTGATTAAATTACACGAGCAAGAACTTTGACATAACTTGTAATGATCATCCAAAATCACAAATTTTAATTAGATACCAATTAGTGCATGCATGTAGTGAATTCGTTGAAACCTTTGAATATAATAGTTTGTTCTTTTGACATAGTGCATTCATGAGTAATAGATAATCCACACAAATCAACACATTAGAATGACACAAGTACATGTATCCAAAAGTACATATATATCCAAAAGTGCAGGTCTCCAAAAGTACATGTATATCCAAAAGTCTCCAAAAGTGCATGTCTCCAAAAGTACATGTATATCCAAAAGTATCGAAAAGTACATGTATCCAATGAAGTCAATATACATGTCTCCAAAAGTACATGCACAATAAAGTCAATGTACATGTCTCCAAAACTGAATGTATCGAAAAGTACATATATATACAAAAGTATCCAAAAGCACATGTGTCCAAAACTATCCAAAACTATCAAAACTCAAGCTTTCTCTTGTTCTTTCCCGACGTTGATCCTCTAGGCACATCCCTAGGATCAATGTGCATCCCTGGATCCTGCAAATTAAATATCAATTGTTAAATTCAACTAACTATGTACACTAATACATTATCTCAACAATTATCAACTGGTGCATGGAAAGTGCATGAAACACTTGGTCACTGAAGGACATCTCACCTCAACTGACAAAGGAGATTGCGTTGCTTGTGTAGCAGATGGAGCCGTCGGTTGAACATCCAGGATGGTTGAACCAGGGGGGCCAGGCACTGCTCCTGCTAGTGGTGGCTACAATGAAAAAATGTTGAAATAGTTAGAAATGCATGAATAAACAATAGGTCCAACAATAATAAACTATGTAAAGATAATGTTGAAATAGTTACATACCTGTGTGTGATCAGTCACCACTGCAGATGCGGCACTAACTGCTGCATCAACCATCGATGCAAGGTTCTCAGCAGACAACTCGGGTTCCTGTTGCAGTAAACATGGAATTCAAACATTAACAAAAACGATTTATGCATTGGATTTCAAGTTAAACAACAAATATCATCGAAGGATATACATTACCGTGGTGTGAGTAAGCCCATGGTCGTGGGCAGCTGGAGTCTTTCTCGGAGTAGAACGCCTCACATACACACGACCCTTGTTCACGAATGGCCTGGAGGGAGATGCAAATCCAGGCAATGGGCCAGATGTGTCGGATGGTGCCTACAGTCAGCAAGTGTTCATGTAGTTAGACATGCATGATTCAACAAACAAACATGTATTTAAAAAATGTCATTTTTAATTGTTTACCTGGAGCCCAGACGTTTCAGGGGACGGTATGACCATGGGTACTACCTCCACATTACCTTGCCCCTGTGAAGGATCTTCCATCTGCAAGTTTAATAATTGTAAATATTAGACCGTATATAGCATTAATGAACTAAAATGTAAAGTATGTGGAAATTAACAAATTAACAAGTATTAAAAAACTGAAATTTTAAAATGTTTACCTCGGTGTGAGATACGGCAATAGGTGGTATATAAGATGGGCCTACCGAATGGGTAGCATCATGCCCCCCTGTAGAGTCTGGAACATCCGGCTCTGGGGTGTCACTGCCGGCATAAAGCATCAACTGCAAGTTCACAAACATAATATATTAGCTCAAACTATATATATGTGTACAAAAACGAAAATAAATGAAGAATTTATTACAATTAACCATCAACATACCTCTCTCAAAAACCCACTGAAGGCAACATCTGAGGCAATACCATAGCAGGGACGACCACATGATGTGCACTCGTGAGGATCAGCACTAGGATGGGGAATAGTCGATGGTCCTGCACTAGTGGATGGTCCTGATGGTCCTGCACTAGTGGATGGTCCTGATGGTCCTGCACTAGCTGATGGTCCTGCATGGTGACGAGCTGGTGTATGTACCACACCAGGGCCAGATGTCCCTTCCTCACCCATATGTTGAACCATCCTGCCATGGCGAACAACTGCCCGTGCCAAACTCAAAAATGCATCCCGTGTCTGCAGAATAATGCGATGTGCTGGTGGGACATCTGGCCCAGGCAATTGCCTGCGAGGTGCAGGGATAGGGCGATCCTGGTCTCGAAGCCTGGCATTGGGTCGGTTTTGGGGCATCCCCCCACCGATCCCCTGAAACTGTAACATGTCAAAATAGTTAACGTGTTTATGCAACACAAACTCTGCGTACATCTTTCGAAGGAAATATAAGGGAATTTCCCTGTTGTTGTGTGGTGGCATATCAAAAACCATGTACCATCTGTCCATCCAGTTATCAACAAATGGTTGAAACGTGCACCACTCAATGGAGATATGCGGCCTGCTTGCATTTGGGATTTCCCCCGTCCGAGGGTCCCTAAACAATGCAAATATAAGCTCTTTGGATATTTTCAACTTTTTTACTGCATTGTAATCTAGTCCATCAGCATATTGTTGTCTTTTTCTTTCTCTGTAAGATGCAATATCATATAGGACATTTGTAGATTGTGAAATGGTGTCCACAATTGCATCCAAGGTTGATGCAAGTGAACGGCGAATCCTGTCGCCACCACTAAAAGCTGCGCTTATGCCCCTCAATTGGGCAAGCTCAATCAATATTTCGGCATTGGTATCCATAGCCGCAACTGCAATAAAGACATTAATACGAAAATCATTAGAAACATATACATGGTATATAATGACGTCTCTTCAAAATTGAACATGTATTAAATCAAACTCACATAAGCAATTTAATGGCATTCACTTACATACATTTAAAACTTAAAATTAAACATTTGACAATTAAAAAGTAAGTTAGTCAGATTGGCAGAGAGGAGGAGGAGGAGGATCAAGGCAGTGATGAGTTTGTTGATTCAGGCATGGAGGAGGAGGATCAGGGCAGTGATGAGTTTGCATCTATGTGTCTCAATGTCTCATTGTGTTTTGTGATTGTGAATGACAAATGTGTTGTGATTTGTGAATGATCTAATTTCTATTGAATATTTCATATTTGTAATTGTAAATGTAATTTCTATTGAATATTTGTAATTGTAAATGTTAAATTTTATTGGATGATCTATATGTCTATATTTTTAAATTTTAATATATTTTAAAAATATATTAATTCCGGGGGTCACCGTGTCCTACGTGTCATAATTCCGGGGGTCACCGTGTCTAGTGGGGACCAGGGATCAAATTTGAAGGGTGGGGTCCCATTTCACTATGAAGGGCTATGAGATATTGAACACTATTGAAGGGCTATGAGAAATTTATTAATATTTATTCTATGTGTATATATGGATGTGTTCATGTTGCATGGATTGGATTCTAGGTTAACCGAGGCCTTTTTAGAGCAAAGAATGGGGTAATTACTATTTGGAAACAAGTTTTTTATCAAATGTAAATTGCGGTGATGGAAGATATTGAGGGTGCCACATGTTGTGGAGAAAGTAGTATTGATTCCTATGACGTAATAGGGAGTTCAAAAAGTGTGGTTTCAAGTATTGTCATGCGTAGCTCGATTGATTTTTCTCGCGCTAGGGTTGTAGCAACTGTTATGGCCATTACTGTTGAAAGGATTGATGGGGTGGAATCCCGTGAAACGATGAGTTCTTTTGTTAAGACGTAGATTCAGTGAAATTTGGTGGGAGTCTCATGTTCATTTTATGCACAAAATTCGATTACTTGATTTTGTTGCATTGTTAACTCTCCTCCTAGTCATAGCTACAAAACATTTTCACATGATACGAAACCTTGCCAGCTAATGAAAAGACATGAGTGCACTCATTTTCATTATATTTAGTGAGTTGTGGCTGGCGGCAGGGACACTCGTGTCCCGTGTTCTCGTGTTGGGTGACTTAGATGGATACATTGTAGAAAGGGGGTCCGAGTTCTATTTTTTTCAATTTTAGGTTGGATTACGAATTTTTGAGTTTTATAAAAACGATTCATTTTAATTATTCATTCATCTTGGTTGAGGGAGATTGAGGGAGATGTGAATTTAATGAAAGATTGGGTTATTCCCAATTTTATCAATATTAAAAAACTAGGTTTTTTTAAACAAAAAAAAATAATAATTTAGGTTAAAAATGATAAAAAAGAGTATGGGTGAAAGAATTACCTGATTGGATGACAATCTACCGGTGAATTTGTCCCCTCCAGCTAAATCGAGCAACACCAATACTTGAGTGGGCCACAAACCGTCCTCGTCTGGGTTCAATTTCGCGTTTCTGATGCATAGGTGCCACGGGTGGTCGGCATTCGTCGGGACTGTGTATTTAAATTGTTTTTTAGATTTACATAACGCGTACGCGTTTTGTAACTACATAACGCGTACGCGTTTTGTAACTACATAACGCGTGCGCGTTTTGTAGTTATATAATGCGTACGCGTTTTATAGTTATATAACGCGTACGCGTTCTTGTTACCTAGCCTACATGTCCAATGACATGTTAGGCTCGGGTCTTACCATGGCAGGTGCTAAACATCATAAACGCGTTATGTTTTACGTATCAGGAACGAGTTTTGAAAAAGTAGCATTGCATCTAAAGTGACCCTCATCTTCTTGCACACACCCACTATCCTTTGTGGAAAACATACATAATCTATTTAAAGAAGACACACATTGACATCAAATATTAGGAGGATGTGTTGATATGGGACCATTCTCCATATAGATCTTAGTGTCCAAAACATGTACATATACAATTGAACATTCGTATCTTCAATAGGAAGATTCTCTAGTGGTGGAAGAGGTTATGGAAGATGAATTTCCCTTCAAAATAACATATCCTCATGTGGTGTGCTTTGGAAAACAAAGTTATAACTTGGGATAATAAGAAAAAAGAATATTGAAAGGTCTGATTTGGTGCTCCCTTTGCAAATCTAATGGGGATACTATCTTACACCTATTATTGAAATGCCCATTTATTAATTTGGTGTAGTAGGAGGTCAACATAGGCTCTAGCCATGTCTTCTCCTCGAATGGAGACTTTATTGAATTGGCTCTTCATGATAGGTTAAACAATATAGACAACCATCAATATAAATATCTTCCCTTAATTATAGCATGGGGCATCTGGATTGCTAGAAACAATTCAATCTTCCATTAAAAGACTACTATTCTAAAACTAATTGTTGCATCTAGCATTGCAATTTTTTCCAACTTCTCATGGGTTAAAGGGAAGACAACACTTAGAATAATTAGGGAGGTAGAAATTAACAAATCAATTATGAGGGAATTTTTTGGCAGGGCTTCACAAAATTAACAATCCAGGTGTGGTGGAGGAGCCACCCTAAATATTTCCAATTCTCACTTCTTCAAGAATTCTTTGGGTTTCGGGGAGGGGACAAGTAACTATGCTGAGCTATTATCCCTTAAAATTCCCATGTCCTTTGCTGTAGAAAAAGAAGTTTAGGATATCCAATTGTTTGGTGACTCTATTATAGTTATCAATTGGGTCAATGGAGCACAAATATGCACACACATGAGATTTATTCCTTTGCTAGAAGAAACTATGGATATTAAAACAAAATTTATTTATTTCTCCTACATTCATGTTTACATGG
Organism: Larix kaempferi; assembly: GCA_027924585.1. Classification (NCBI taxonomy): domain Eukaryota; kingdom Viridiplantae; phylum Streptophyta; class Pinopsida; order Pinales; family Pinaceae; genus Larix; species Larix kaempferi. The sequence goes on along the minus strand of BSBM01000597.1, from coordinate 314,538 downwards.
AAAACATAATTGCAGATGTCCTTTATAAATAGAGCTTCCAACCGGCTTTGGGACAATTTAAAATAGTAGAATATAATCAGGATCAAAGCTTCCAATATTATCATCGACCTTTTATGCATTGATCAGAGATTTTACCTGTAGCTTAGGACACTTTATCAATTTTTTCATGTGCATCATTTACTCAACAATTATTTATACATTTTTTTATTCAACTCTAAGTTGACATCATATGTTCAGTGGCAGGATCAGTCCCTAATGATGTATGATAGAGGGTAGATTTGGACATTATCCAACAACTTATGAACAATAATTTTTTATGAGATCTATGATGTCGTTTTCTATGAAAAAAAGAAAGGATGTACTCACTTAGATAAAATATTAGACCTCTTTTTCAGAATATTTCCTCAACATATATACACACAATGTAATTTTATACTCTTTAACAAATCAAATTACAATTTATTTCCGTGGAAAAAAAAAATATTTCCTTATCATCGATTTGAATTATAAGATTCACACTACTGTATATGTAGAGAAAGAAACACTTAATTGTAACACTCATAATTCAATATTTCTAATTTATACAATCTACATGTGTGTAATATTTAATAAACTTCCAAATCATACTTATTATTTTTAAGCAACAAGGGCTTATATTGAACTACACAAACTATTTTTTAATTATTAATATTTCAAAATACTATTTTAAATAAAAAAATTTAAAAGAATTTTTTTTAAAAGGAAAATTATTATTAATATTATGTACAAAAAAATGACAATCACATACTAGAGAAAAAATAAGGGTGTAAATTCCCTCAATAATTAATCATTCAATATGAATAGAAATATATTGACATATATACAATAAATAGAAATATAACTTAACATATATAAAATAAAATTTGATAATTTTCAATATGATGATCTATTTTTATTTTTATTTTTAGCATTTTCTTTTTGTAATTTAGTATTTACATTATAGCACAAAAATTGTTACAGAGTTTTACAAAGAATTCAGGTCTCTTTATAGGAGAAAACAAGTGAATAACAATGTTCTTTGAACCTTTCATTAAGAGAAAACAACCCTTGGTCCAAAAAATTAAATGTAACAAACTCTCATATAAAGAAAAAAACCTCTATTCATATGACTTAAGACAGTAATTAAGATCGACAAAAAGCTTCCTAGGCCTCGAGCTAGGATATGAATAGCATATTGATATAGAATGTGCATGTTGTAAGAGACAAAAAAAAAAAAAAAAAAAAAAAAAAAAATGAAACCTTCAAGCATAAACATAACAAGTATCAAAAAGAGCAGGCCTGGTGATGATGTTACGTCATGTGGATGGATTGATTGCCTTCCAACTTGACGTGGCCGATGACATCGTTCTTGGTTCTGCTTGTGATGGCCCTTGCAGAACCTTCCATCTATTCCTTACCTACCTGGGTCTCTGCTGGTTTTTCCTCCTTGATAGTCAAACACCCGTGGGCCTCGACTCCTTCTTGTTTCATATCATTGCCCACTTTCGAGTCCGAGCCTATGTGAATAATTCCATTAGTACCAATGGTAGCCAGTAGAGGCGAAGGGAGACTGTAGATTTATGCTATGTCCATTGTCCAACCAATGAGGATCTGGACCCTATCACGTAACTCAAGGATTCGAGCCCATGTGTCCTCCTGGACATACTTGATGTCGTTTCGAATAACCAGAAGTGTATCGGTCATGGTGGCTAGGTGGTGAGCAATGCCAGCCATGTTGTTCTCTTGGGAATGACTTGGAAACCCGCGCACATGCCTGCTAGGAGCATGGTCTCGTTCACGGGCCATACTAACGTGATTGTCTCTGGTTTTGTTGGTTAAGAATCCCTTCACCTTTGTTTGCGACCACTGTGAAACAAGAAAGTGACCTATATAGAGAGCGTACGACCACTGTGAAACAAGAAAGTGACCTATATAGAGAGCGTAGAGGAGGAACTAGTCTGATAGCAATGCAAAATGAGTCGGGATGAGCCCGCGGTCTGGTTTATGAACCCAGGAGGGTGCAGTACAAAAATCATGATCCTCCATTAACGCGGAAAGATGTTGCACATTCCAACTTGTCCTGGCGATCTATGTGGATCGACGCTATTGCCGTCTCCACACTGCTAGTCGCCACACTCGCCACCCTGACCCCTATTAAATCATCATTAATGCTATATTTCTCTGTTATCACCCCATCCGGGGTTTTGTAGATACTTATTATTATATGTTTCATTTATGGATGAATTTTATCGATAGAAAAAACTGAAAATATATTTCTATTTGTATTTTTATAATGGATGGTTATTATTATTTTTCATAAAAATTATTTATATTGATATTTAAAAAGATGAATGCAATATATATTGAGAATCCAAGGGACTTCATCATAAAACTAGTCATTGAGACCATTGTTCTATTGGTCTAATCACTAAATTCTATTTTTATAATGGATGGTGTTTATTTTTTTTCATTTAAAAAAAAAGTCTTTATATTGATATTCAAAACGCTGAATTCAATATATAGAGAATCTTCAATATATAGAGAATCTAAGGGAATTCTTCATAAAACTAATCATTGAGACCATTGTCCTACTAGTCTAATCACTTGTAGATAAAAAGCTAGTATTGTACTCATCGTTTTTCATGTATTCATTCTCCATAAAATTTGAAAAAATTGAGATAATACTAACTTATAGAGGGTCTTTAGTTATAACATCTAGAAATAGATTTAGAAACATATTTTTTTGGAAACAAATGTGTATTTAAAATAAGGCTCATTTTGTGACTAAGTAGAAGGTACCTCCCCTAGAGGCATGTTCAGAGAGATATCCCTCCTATGATGATAGATCATCTTTAGATAAGTTATTATACTATGTGTTGAAATCTCGATAAATGTGAGAAAAATGGATCATCAAAATCAATCTTATATCTTGTATGAGTTGTATAATTGGTGGCAAGGTTAGATTTTTAATGTTGACTTCTTTGTTGGCCCAATCAATTACCAAATTTAAGTCTTTCCCCTTTGGTCAAGAGTTTTAATTAATAGAATCCATAAATCAAAGAAATCTAGTCTATTATGTGTGTCATATCCAACGGCAAATATAAGAAGATAATACTTAGAACTATCAATGAAAAGTACTTCCCCAGTACCACAAGGTGTTTGATATTTTTTATAGAATCCATAAAAAATTCCTTGAGGGTTTCTTTTATCTGTACATGGCTTAAAGAGAACTCTGACCTTTCAGACATTTTAAGGCCTCTAATTACCTTCCAATTCCAATATGATAATGTTGGTAACCTAAACTAGGGAAGAAGCAAGATCTTGGAAAATCAAAATTTTCCTAGTATACCATATACCATAAATACAATGGCATGGAAGAGACCTGAATAATTCTACTACTTTATTAGTAATCCAATCCAACATGTTTTCCTCCAATGTATCTTTGTCCCATTTCTCTATTTTCCCTAGTAATTTAGTAACTTCCATCCAAACAAGTCTAGAAAAGGGTATTACCACAAACAAATGATTTACAAATTCTTCACTTTATTTACAAAGAGTATAGATATTTGAGCCCACCAAATTTATCTTTTGACCATTCTCCTAAGTGAGCAATTTATTTTATATTCCCAAGCAAAAGAGAATCCTAGTTTTCAAGGGACAATTTAGTTTCCAAAAAGAGATCCACCACCATTTTCTTTCACCATTCCAATATTCTTCAATCTTGGTTGTATATCCCAATTTTATACTATAATCACAAGATCTTGTACTCTTAAACCATTTAAGAATTTCCTTCTCATCAAATAATTTTATAATACTATGTGAAAACACCTTCACATAAATATTCCATTCTACTACTATCTCACCCTGAAGATTAAGAAGGTAAACAAACTTTCATCCCAAGAATGGTATTGTCTTGTCCATAGAACATCTAACTCTCTAATGTGATAGATTCCCATGTCATGCAAAGAGTTTGATAATCATTTCAAACGTATGAAATTGGCTTTGACACCAATCCATGGATCTTCTCTATTCTCACCCTGTTGTCATTACCTACTTGCCACACCAACCCATAGGGGATTCAACTTGTTGACAAATATCTTGTCACATTCACTCATAAAGGGGGGTTTTTAAATTGTGAAAAATAAGGTCAATACATTGTAGATATTGGGGGGGGGGGGAGTAGGGTATGGGGGTTTTATAGGTAGTGGGGGGGTATAAAAATGGATATCTAATTAAAATAGGGAATATCTTGTTAAAAATAGGTTTTCTTTTAATTGGAAATATGTTTGGGAGGGGGTCTCAACAAAAGGATTTTGGTAGGTATTTATCAATATCTAGTGAAATTAGGGGTATTATTTAATATACCATGAACAAAGGTATTATGGCATAGTTTCAATGAGTGAATACCTCATGCACCAACCAATGTAAAATCCTTCACCAAATCTTACCCAACCATGGAGGTCATTGTTGTGTATATATTCTGCAGTGTAAACCACTTCTTCATATATTTTGTTTTGTATTTATTTTTCATTACTCTTCCCCAATTTCCATCATTGCAAAGAAGCATCCAAAGGATATTTTCTACAAGATCTTAAATCCAAATACATAGATATTCTTGAAACCCCATGCCCCCCAAATCCCATGGCAAAGCCACTTCTCTCTATTTTACCAGTGGGATGCTTATTTTTCTCTCTTCCTTGTCCATAAGAAGCTAAATACCTCATTCCTAGTTTTGTTAAGAATTCCTTTAGGAATATTTGCATTGGTAAAACTAGTATACAAGAATGCTCTCAAAATAGGATTTGATCAAGACAAATATGCCTCGATGAGATAGAAATCAGTTGCACTACATTGATATTTGCGCTGCCATGTTTTTATATAACCATGTACCTAATCTTCAAAATGATATGCATTAGGTTTTATGTTAAAATCTAGATGCTTTACTCTAGTGTCTAGATCATTGGTATGTATTGGAAAGAGAATTTTTGGTTGAGCCTTAATATCATTGAACATCTCATTGAACAATAACAACCATCATTTAAAATTTAACTCCATTCCTGTCACTTTATAGTATATATCTACATGCTAATTCAATTTTTCTAGCTCCTTAATTGACCCATAAACAAAAAGAATAATAAAATCAACAAAGAGTATATGAGTGATATCTTCATATCCAAGTACTCGTAACCCCTTTAGTTCACCTTTCCTTTTGGAAACAATTATAAGCATGATTAAACCTTCAAGCATTGGTAGGAATAGCGGAGATGATAGAGGACATCCCTACTTAATAATTATGGTAGATGTTAACAAGACAAATGGTGATCCATTAATTAACACAACAAATCATCTTGTGTTATCCCCATATTATCACAAATTTTTCAATTTAAAAGAAATCCAAACTTCCCTTCTAACACCCTTACAAGACATAATAATATTCAACCTATTACAAATAATTTTAGATAAAATATTATAAATAAGGTTACATAAATATATAAGCATGTAGTCCTCATAGCGTCAATTTTTCTTCTTCTTTGGAATTAAATCTACAAACTTTCAATCTAAAGCCTCTAGAATTTATGTAGATAGTGTAGATTCTTCCACCAATTGCAACAAATCATTCTCCATAAGGTCCAAAACCCCAAATATAATTCTATAGATAAGCCATCACACCCATTATTTTTTTCTTTTTGAAGGATGAGACAAATTTCAATTCACCTGGGGAACTATTGCCTCCAACTCCCTTTTCATATCTTCATCTTTGAGGGATGGGAGTAATTGAAAACTATGCATAATTTCCCTGACATTTTTAGATCCTAGATCTTTAAACATGTTTTTAACTAGATTCTACTAGCTTCTTTTGTCACATCCCCATGCATCATTCCAACCATAGGATGGGGTGTTTACGAATTTCAAGCTTATAAATTTTCCCCATGGGCCAAATACGAATTCATAAACAAGAAATGTATGTGCAATTGCATAAATGTAAAACGCAATGGAAATAAAACTCTAGTCACACATACTTCATGCATAAATAAGCATATTTATGAAAGGAATAAAATAAAATCCTTCCACATTCATATACAAGAGAATACTTATCTTTTGGCAAAGGAGATCCAAGAAACTAGCTGTGTAAGAGCGATTTTCTATCCAGCCATAGGTATCAATTGTAGATACCGCCCCAAGGCAAGCTATGAGGCCACCAAGGAAAAGGAAACACCTACAAGCTTCTCTCTCTCAGCCTACAACCCATTTGGTCTCATGCTTAACCAAACTCCCCACTTTTGAGCATTTATAGGGATATCACTCAACTATCTGAGACATGGAACTCTTCTCTACCAGACCACACAACATAAGGGTGGAATTTCCCTTCACTTCTCCATAGTTCCCTTAAGAAATATGTAATGTAGTACCTATGAGATTATGTAGAAAAGTCACATAGTATAAACACTCATAGAAAACCACAACATTGTAGATGCATTAGTTTAAACATACAAATTCACAACATAGTATGTTATCAAGAAAACCTTTCAACTAAGACCTTCAACAACAATATTTAGAACTTTATAGATTCATTAGCCAATGTTCTCAACCCACATTCACTAAGCCTATGTATAGAGATTTTAATTGAAAATAATAAACTCTACAAAAACTCAAATCAAAGGGAGAGCCAAAGTCCTTTTGTTTATCACAAAAAATTCATATTAATGGTTCTTCTCATTGACTTTTGACCTTTCAATTACCAAAAGTATTGAAATCAAGTTACAACCATTCATATTCCCAAGGTTTACAAAAGGTTTCTAAGGATGTGAAATTTTCATTAATTTCTCAAAAAAATCAATGGACACCAAAATTCCTCAAAGTTTACAAATTCACCTCCATTTACACACATCAAATCTACCAAGTTAGCTACTTTTGGATATTTCATTAAATTGAGAGAAAAGGTCTTATTGAAGACTAAAATGTAGAATCATTCAATTATTCACAACGTCCTAATTAAACTTAGGAATATGTCTTGTGTTCATTAATAACATATCTACCAAGTCAGCTACTTTTGGATATTTCATTAAATTATCAGAAAATATCTTATTTTACTAAAATGTAGAATCATTCAATTATTGACAACATCCTAATTAAACTTAGGAATATGTCTTTTGTTCATTAATAACTCATGTTCATCACATTAATACCACCATTTAGACATTTTGAATTTCAATGTCTTACACAATCATGCCATTGTCTCATACATGATTACAAATACAACTACATAACAAACTAAAAGACCAAATAATGTTACATGAATCCATCATATTTCAAGGATTGAATACAAGGAAATTGGCACACTCTGTAGCTTTAAAATTATGGTGCAAAACTTTCTAACACAAATACATGTTAATGCAAATACATGTTAATGCAAATACAAAACTTATGTGCAAAAGAGTTGTCAAGATGAGATTTTAAATAATTTTTTTGATATGTATTTATTTACATTTTGAGACTTATATATATATATAGTTATAGTTATAGTTATATATATTGGAACTCATATATATATATATAATTTTTATGTAATAAATTTGCTATTAAACATATAATTTATATAGAAAAAAGTAGTCACCTCAAACTTTGATGGTTGGAGTTCAAAAAATAACATTTAAATCAATTAAATTAAAAAATTTAATAAAAATTTAACTTATAAAAAACATAAAATAATATTATATTTATATATAAGACAAAATATACAAACATGCAATTCATGTAATGAATTTGTTATTAAATATACAATTTATACAAATAAATAGTCAAGTAAAACTTTGGTAGTTGGAGCTCAAACAAAAATAAATATTTTTAATGATAATTACTAATTGGAGCTCAAACAAAAATAAATATTTAAATAAATAAAAATTAAATTAAATATGTTTAGTGATAATTTAACTTGTAAAAAACATAAAATATTATATATATATATATATATATAAACATAGAACTCCCCCAAAAATATAAAAACATGACATTCATGTAACAAATTTGTTAATGGAGAGAAAATCAGTTATGTGAAACTTTGGTGGTTGGAGTTGTAATAAATTTAATATATAATATAATTTATAATAAAAATATTTTAAGCAGAATATATCATTAAATCATTATTGATACGCAATCATTGTTACACTTTAAATGATAAATACACTTGAACTTTTTTTTCTTAAAAATAGTTAGCATTTTACCAATGTAAATAGAACACATTGTTTAGAGATGTGATAACTTTACTGCAAGTGCATAAGCACTAAATATCACTGTCTAAAAATACAATGCTTTGCACTTCTTTTGCCTGAATCGGGCATCTTAAAGAAGGCAAGAGTTTCAATTTATCCAAAACTTTGCTTAATTTTCTAAGCATTTGGGTCGGTTTAAAATGGAGAAACCTAAGGGGCAAAGTTCCACCATGGAACTTTACCACTATACCTTGGAACTCTGCACCACTGGAATTTAATTCGTAGAGAAATCTACCCAAAAACGGATTAAAAAAAGTACAAAATGTTGTGGTAAACTACTTCAACATAAATAAAAATATGCCAATGTATAATCCAGCTAAGTTGATCAAATCAATAGCAGGTCAGTAACCATGCCACTGGAGCAGTGTTCCTCCCTCCAATGAGAACCCGCCGCGAGAATCCCCGTACTAAAACAGGGAACACACCGCAGAGCCACCGCAACTGCGTATAGACCCTCCCACACCAGACCGAGCACTTCAACTTATTTTATATGTGATAACATTAACCGCACTACTATCTAGCAACCCGTGCACCTCAACTTATTTTATATATAAAATAACATTATAACCACACTACGATTTGGACAGCACTATGAGCGAATGAAGGAAAGGCAACTTGATGATGTTGTAGCTGTTGAAGCCTGCCTTCTGGAACAGACCTTTGAATTCTTCCTCTGTTCTCTCCTTTCCACCCGTTGTATAAACCATCATCGCTATATCAAATAACAACCCCAATCGCCTTGACATATTACTTTCAGCATCTTTGCCGCGTCCTTCAACAACTGCATCCACAATTAACACATTTCCGTTCGCTGGCGTTGCTTCGTAGCTTCTTCTCAGCAATTTCACACAGTCTTCGTCCTCCCAGTCATGCATTATCCACTGCAATCAAATATTTATAGCCCTCAATATATTGGAATAATAATAAGTAAATTTGTTATGCAAATGTAAAACCGTAGATGAATCCTTCACCTTCATTATGACTGCATCGGCAGAAGGCATCTGCTCGAACATATTGCCCTCCATATGCTCCACTCCTGAAACATTCGCTCATTCCCCGTTATATAAATCAACAAATTTAGATTGATGGCCACCAACATTAGAAATCTTACCAGTTATGGGAGGCGCAGCGGCGATGACATGAGGGAGATCCAGATTAATGCCGCGAATGTGTGGATGTTCCTTCAGAATCATGCACAAGGAAGAGCCCATACCTCCTCCAATGTCTACGAGCGTGTTTATACGCTTAAATCCGTGTTCATACATCTTAGCCACGGAAGCCATGATAACGCTACTTTCGCTGGCCATGGCCTCGTTGAAAATCCTGTTGGCTTCAGGATTGTGGCCCAGATATTCCCAAGGGCTCATACCGTAAGCTTTGTTAAATGTGTAGCAGCCCTCCAACACAGATTCGTGCAAATGTTGAAAAGCCTCCATGTACACTTTGTCCGCTACCAGGAGCAGGAAAGGCCCACAAGATTGCTGGTTTCCAGACGTTCCACCCTGGACCAGCAGCTTCGAAATGCTGGTATTTCCGTACTTCATCTTCTTCGTGTCTGCGTCGTCTGCCTGAGCGGTCTCTTCGTGTTCAGTAAAAACGCCATAGGAAGCAAGAAGCCTCAGAATTCTGTAAAGGTATCCCACATCCACATGATGGGAATTACTAGCAGATGAAGAGTTAGCAGCAGCGATATGAGAAGCAATCTGCTCAACGGAAAGGGGGCACCCATTGCCTTTAGTGGCGATAATGTGAGGAATGTTGAGCAACACCGCAGCTTTCAAAGCCATGGGCTTCACAGCAGACAATATCATCTCATAGAGCTGGAGCTCATGGGTTGCTGCAGATTCACATGATAAGTTTATCTGTTGCCCGGCGCCATGAGCCAAAACATGATCATTGGAGTCCATAGAGGTTGCCATGCGAGCAGAAATGAAAAAATCAAATTGCGTCTGGAATGGGATGAAGCTTAAGCGGCTCATCATCCATTTATATAGTAAATAGATTTTACTTCCTCAGCCGGATTGGTCTCACAGCAAACTACTTTTCCTTTGATGGAATGATGCGATGTCAAAATTATTGTTTCAACAATAAAATTTTGTAAAGTTCACAAATTAGGGAAATATAAATTTGTATTAGTATGTACAAAAATATAAAGCGAACTCTCATGTATTTATACATTTGACCAGTAATGAGATTTGATCATTATAGACTCAGGTTTTAATTTTAATTTTTTATTTTTTATTGGATAGAATCCCTTCACAGGGCTGTAGAAATGCGTCTTCTCCATGCAATTATAAAAATATATGTGAAAAAGTAATATATTATAATTTTAAATAAATCAAATATAATTAATTAATTAATGATTAAAATAATATGTTTTTTAAAAAGTTATAACTTTAAATTTAGTAGAGGGTATAGTATGTAGACTTTCATAAATTTTAGTAATCAAAATATTATATTGAGGGGGTGCTTTGTCTTACAAATAAAAGAGCTCTTATACATTAATTTGGTATCTCAAATCATATTGGAAAAAATGAAAAATGACTAATAATTTTTTGGAAAAAAACCAAGGAAAATAGCCCATGGTCTAAATTTCACCCATAAAACTTTACAAACTAAGGACTACGTAAAAGGGAAGGCAACAATATTTTGGTTATTAAATGAAATCCAAGTTATTGCAATTCACAAATTTGGTTATGCAATAATATCATTCAAACATTTTAGATGACAAGTTTTTATTGGTCTCATAAACAAAAATAGATAAAAGATAAGGTGTATTTTGAATGCTTGAAAACACAACATGAAATTCTATCTCATAATATAAACATGTTACGATTTAATAAATACATACAATCGATGCTACTCTTGATATGGTTGTTAATTTATATTGTTGGCACTATGTGATAAAAATTCATGATAGTTCATAACCTCAACATTTTTTATGATTTGTTAAAACTCTTAGTAAGTGAAGTTGTAAATGGCCTAAACAAATTTACTAAGAATTGCCTTGTGTTTGAAAGTTCATTTTATAGTGCAATAGATTATAACATTTGGATTTCTCATCATCAACACAACAACTTCCAAAGAACATAGAGTCATCATGCATCTAGGTGCACCTACATGCCTATACACTACATCAATTTACATTACGAATTAGTACACATGAAAATAACAAAGAAGGGACATTGACCATATGTGCTTCTCACCCAAGTATTTTTCAAATGAACAACAATATGTGTGTTAAAAACTATTGCAGTTTTCATATGCTCTAATCAATTTCTTAAAGGTCATCATACATTGTAAAGGGAACCTGGATTATGAGAACAATTTTTAAACATGTGCTCATATCTTAGCATACCACATTACCTTTTTCTCTCATGTCCAAAGTTCAAAGCATGTTTCTCCCATTTCCATGATTTGAAAATCAATGATTTAGTACTAATAAAGTTATGGGCCCCTATTTTTATTATTTAAGTTATATAACAATTGAGAAGTGTTGGTTCGGAATGGGGCTTCCTCCATCCCTCCTTTAGATGACTGATCCTTCAGTCCTGGATCGGCATTCGATTCCAGATTATCCCTTCATTATATTAGGGTCTGATCAGCATCAGATCCATCAATTCCTTGTATCGGATCGGCTTTAGAAATAAGCACACCATTCATGTTCCTTCATAAGGTTAAAGTTTAGAACATAGCGGAATATGTTCTCACCAGAGCAGTTGTTTTAGGGCATCGATACCCCAATCTATATATAGCTAGTAAGGCTCTTAGAATTTTGACTAAATGCCATGATCAAACACCTCTCTTGATAAAAAAATGGAGGTCCCCAAACCTCATTCACTTACTATTAGGGATCCCTTTGAGCCCCCATCCATAGGACATATCCATTGAGAGCAATTATTATGAATCCATTGTTGAGAAAGGCCAAGATGGAAGGCCTACACTAATATATGCACACAATCATAATGGTGTGAATAACATTGAAATGTGAGAATTTTGATGCTCAAGTAACATTTTCTCATCCTTTTTGAAATATCTTGTAGCATATGGAAATTAGAATTGACTATTTACTCATAAAACAATACACTTGCTCTTTACTTAGCGGGGGTTTTTGTAGGATATAGAAATTATAAGTAATTATCATGTATCATATAGGTATAGATTTAGATTAATAGATCTAAAGGATGAAATTTAAGTGAGGAAATTTACTCTACATGACTAGAGCATAAACTAATGAAAGGAAGGGAAATTTCCTCTGCAATTAGGTAATCATTTGGAGACAATAAAGTTTTTCGGTTTGTCTGTTATCATCATTAGAAGCAAAATACACTCTTTTGGAGACTTTATGTGGGGAGGCCATATGAGATCATCCATCTCAATGTCGTCAAATCCATCCTCATAGAGGGTATCTTCATGTTCATCTTTTTTGTTAAGCAGCATAGTATTAACCTTATATTTCAGTAATTGATTGTGACAAACAACACTTAATTTATATCTTATGCAAGATTCGTGACTATTAAATTGTTAATGTTCATTGGGCATGAATTTGTTGTAATCAAGCATATGAGGGATGTTTCAACAACACTTGCTAGGTTGGTTTTTGTGGCTCTAGTGCATGGTCTAGGACTCTTCGTGATAGTGGCCATGGGTGTCAACATGTCCGATCGTCATATTACACTTGCAATTACTTTTGAGGTGTTAGTCAAAACACGTGTTACACAATATAACTACAAGATCGCTAATTCAAGGTTACTCAGTAAAGCATTAACAATTCATTATATGATAATTATGACAATTCATTTTTTAATGAAATTATTACTTCATAAACAAAATAAACATAAAAGATTCAAACGCTTCGAATGGTTTGAAAAGACAATATAAACTCGCATTTTATAATATAAATATTTTAAAATATAAAAATAATATCATTCAAAATGTATATAAAGAAATATGACTCAAACAATGCAAAAAAAAATTAAGAATATTTGCATTCACGTAATATAAATGCTCTATAATATAAAAATAATATAACTCAAAAGTTAAAGAAATATATGACTTTCAACATGAGTCCTTGAAAATTAAAAATATTTTTATAAGAAAAAAAGATATGTTAAATATTATAAAAAGATTAAGAATAATTTTGATAAGAATAAAAGATATGTTAAATATTATTATTATTATTATATATATTATTTGAGATAGTATTATTCATTATAAGTTTGAAAATTGGGTTGGTTTGTTCATTATAGTGTTGAAAATGTGTTATATTTATTGGGATGTTATTTGAGCAATTGCGGTCCCCTTTGTAGCACCAAACTATAAACAAATTGCAACTTGATGATGTGATGGATAGCCTTTCTTTTTTCCTAGTGATACTTTTACTTATATGTATATTTTAAACTCACTGCTTTTGTTGTTTTACACGTGAAATCTAAGAAGTTAACATTACACGTTTTTCTTTACAAATCAACAAGTATAATATATCGTATTATAAGATATATTAAAATTTTAATATATTATGCAATTTTTAAAAAATCTTCTTTTTCTAACTCGCAGCAGAGTCGAAATGATTTTCTCGTGAGAGCATATGGCCTTTCACTTCTTGGAATGGCATTTGCACGTTGTGTCAACATTTCATGAGAACCAACCAAATGTCTCCCACCACAATGATCGCTATTAGTCACAGTTTTTTTCTATTGTGTCACCCTTCGAAACCACGTTTGATGGAAAGTATGTTTGACCACTTGGACATGGTGTCTATGTCCATCCTCATCTTGGTTTATGCAAAATAAGAAGAAAAAATGTAATCATCCAATTCCCACAAAAGGTAAAGAGGTTTGCAAAATTAAGGTCTTGTGTGAATTGCCTCAATTTCTTTATCGAGATAGTGGTTATGGAGATGGGGATATATAGTTCATTATGTTGTAGAAATTGTAAGGTAATGGAATCAATCTCACTCTTGGTGAATGCCATTGACATTACTCTCAATAATATTGGAAATTGTCATTATGTGATATTTCGAAGGTAATTTCCTCATAATGATAGTAATAAAAGAACCCTCTAAATGCATAAACAAAACAGAAAACAAAGTATAATGGAAATGGAACAAACAACATACTCTTTATTAGTTATAGAGAAGAATCTCTGAAATCGATTATTCAAACTTCACAATATAAATGACGTACTATGTAATGACTTCTTGTAAGTAAAGCATTGTATGATGAGAATGGTATTAAGATTGTTGGATTATCTAGCAATACTGAGAGGGGGGAGTGAATCAGTATTGCCTTTTTTTTATTTATTAAAACAATTAGTACAAGACGCACAAAGAATCAAACAAGTTAGGACATATGATTTTATCCTGGAATCCTCAAAGAGAAAACCACCAACTCAAACTCATTAATAAGATGAATTTTTGGAAAAATTGTTTATCTGCTACTATAGAAGGGATGCAACAACACCCTAGTTTTTCCTGCTGCTACAGATAAGGATGATACAACACCTCAGATCTTCTGCCTATTGATACTGACAAGGATGCAACAACACCCTGTTTTACAGCTTCTACTGAAAGGAGGCTACAACTCCCTGCAGGCTTTCTACCTACCCTAGCACCACCCTTCCACCATGATATGTTTTTGTCAATCTTCCAGATCTCCTTCTTTCAACTCTGTCACATATTCCTCTTTATTTTGTTGGTCTCTTTCCTTCTCATGTTGTTGCTACGATCTAGACTTCTGAGAAGACACTTCTTTCCATTTCATACTTCTATTATATATTCTTCTTTATCATTTAACCATCGCACCTTTACAAAATGAACTTGTGCCCTTTCATCCCGGTTCCTCTTCAAATCTCTATTATTAATCTTAAATTTGTAACTCTATTTATTATTGATTTTAATTAATTAATTAATTAAAACTTTCATTGATCAACTCGGCCCTGTGGGTTTTCTCATCTCAAGGATGTGTGCTACATCCATGGCTTCCCTTCAAACCTGCGGGCTTTCATTCTTTCATGCCTGTAGGATTCCTCATGCGGGCGTACTCCATACACTCACGAGCTTAATCCACTTTACTTGCAGGCATGGCCTTGCTTCTGCGGGCTTATCTTCCTTAAGCTCCTTTGAGGGCGTAGCTTAGGCCCTTGCGGGCATTTTAAGCTCCTGCGGGCATCCTCAAGCCCATGTGGGCTTATCCTTACCTCCTATGGGCATCCACTAAGCCCTTGCGGGCTTAACTAATCCCCCTTGTGGGCATTCTTTAACTGTTGAGGATATTCTCTTTAGCCCCTTTTCAACACTTAGCCAATTTTTGTTTTGTTCTCAATGTGCAAAAACAATATTTTTCTTACTTTTGGCAGATTGATTTCTTGCATATATGAACATCATAAGGAAAACTAAAAGCATGGATGGATATCCATTTCAACAATGAACAAGACCATGTCAAAAGATAAATCTATTGATACATCCACAACATCTGGCGGGCATTTGAAAGTACGCTTTCAAACTATTCTTTTGACACTTAGACAAATTTCTTCAAACCCTAGGTCACCAAGGTGATTTTATTTTTTCATCAAACTTGGAAAGTGAGGCATCCACAATATGATGAATATCAAACTGACTCCAACCATGCCAATCATCTCTCCTGCAACCTCATCATCTAACCTTGGCGGGCAGTTTACTGGGACAATGCAAACTATGCCAAATAACACTTTTGGCATACTTATATCTTTGTAATCAAACACTCAATAGGAGAATTGAGACCATGTTTATATGCACCCATAAACAAACTATAGCGTATGACTGTCAGATTATTTTTATCATCATCCTATGTGATATGGCAGGCATTTCTCTAAGGCCACTTAAGCAAATTTGCAAGGAGATTTTATACTTAGACAATTTTGCAATTTCTAAGGTGGGTTTTTTATTTCACAAAAAAATGAGCTAATTCCACTAGATGATGTATTACACCTCACTGGGAACACCTATGCTGATTTCACTCCCAGACTCATCTTCATTTTCCCTGGGCATTTTACTAAACTTGGTGCAAAACTACCTAAAACCCTGTTTTGGCAGATCCATAACTTCTTCCTCAGGCACTTCCAAGTCAATGTCATAACATGGTTAGGTAGATAAAACACCCACCTACAATATGACCATATGGTGAGGGAATTTTCTTCAAGGAACAAATTATGGTGGGCATTTCCCTAGAGCAATTTTGACTAATTTGACCAAAAAGCCTTGTTTTGGGAGACCTGTAGCTTCTTCTTCAAGGACTTTTTCTGAGAACTGGGACCATGGTCAGATAGACACTTCAACAAACTATGGCATGGAAGGTCATGGTGGTCATTTTCTTTTTCTTATGAATTATGGTGAAAATTTTCATAAGGCAGCTGCTTTAGGGCAGTTTTTCATCACTTAGTCAAATTCCCTAAATTATCATATTCTTACAAATCGCTATCAGAATGGAACAATGACATCATGAGAAATTAGGACATTATCATGTGTCTTTCCAACGTCATCACACATGCCACACCATCACTTCTTTTGTCATTAATGATCTCCTTTGACATCAATGACAACCATACTCAACAAAGATTGTGGACTTGTATTGAGATACATAATCAAGTTATCCTTGATTTACTATCTAACATATTTTTGTTATTTTTACAAGTTGGTATAAATATATATAAGGGTGAGTGCAAGCTAAGGATGGTCTCTCATGATGCATTAGTGGCAATGCAAACATGGAAAAACAATATTTTGTTGACTTGGAGGGATGATTTGAGGTACGTCCATAATTGTTACAACGTAATCTTCCATCTTGTGAGCATCAGCACCCTTTGGCCTATAGGATCCATTTCACTGACTCAGATCCACTTTATATCCTTCAGACATACTATTTCCTCATTTTTTCCCTTGTATGCTTGTTGCATCATTACAACGGGCATACCCGTGAGTTGCATCACTATAACTCGCGAGTAGATGTAAAATGGTAAAAATCACTAGTTTATTACTTTTTACTCCCAAAAAGAGGTTATTGGGTGACCTTTGACCCTCCATCTGCCCAAGAAACGCCTCAATGTGTCCTTTCACTTACCTTTGGGAGGACTATATATTGAGCACATATGGCTTATGGGCGAGAGGAGAAAGAAGAGCAAGAGAACTCTAGTGGATTTTCGCCCTATCTTGAGTCTATACTCATTGATCCTTGTAGTTGTGAACCCCTTATGTTCACCTTAAAAAATCCAACCATAGTTTGAGTTTTCCATTCATGGAGGATTGAAGTGGTGGAGGCATAAGTGGATTGATCCAGATCTTGGTTTAGATTGGTTGCCTACAAGAGGTCGTATCACATTGTACTTCTTCTTGTTTATTAATAGAAATACTCATATTCTCGTCCATTAATGTTGTGAATGTCATTTATTCTACATTGGGTAGCATTTACTTATAATATCATGGACCTTTGCTATTGATGATGTTAATGTCGTTTATATATTATATATACTTGTTGTATATTGGCTGTCAAGACTAATTTGTAGAGTAAAGTGCACGGATTGAAAACTCCAATGGGGATCTACATCAAACGTTTGGATCGAGGTTGGTTACATTCTCCATTATCTTAGCATTGTCATTTATAATAGCATAGTTTTGAGAATTGAGTTAATTTCTGGTAGTCAGCTGTCTGTAGTGTTCTACCCCAAGCCATACTGAGTTTTCTCCAATACAGAAATGGCGACTCCACTGGGTAGGTAAGTCTGTGCCTATTGAAGTCGAGGTGGTTGATGCGCCCATCAACTACAACCTGTTACAGGGTCGGAATTGGATGTACGCTATGAAGGATGTCATGTCCACTGTATTTAGAGTTATTTTCTTTCCCCATGAAGGCAAGATTGTGACCATCGATCAGTTGGATTTCATTAACACTCCTTCCACAGCATCCGCGAGATCCATAGTCCCACAAGTTACTGATTCTCAGCCGGCAACTGGGAACATAGGTGTTTGTATGTACGCTTCATTGATGGGAACTTATAGTTTTCCTACACCTGTGAATTTTATCGGAACCATTTCTGACGATGCATCTCCTCCTTTGCATAATATGCCATTCCAAACTTCCTATTGTAATGATCCATGGACCTTACCGTCGACGAGTTCTAGGTCTAGAGAAATTACACACATCGGGATGTCTATCCCACTGTCTATAGCTGAGCTTGCTTACCAGGATATTCAACAAGCAACTTCAGAGCTCGATCTCTCTTCTTCACGGATAGGGGAAGAAGATCTCGTTATGCTACCCACGTGTGCAGTCGACCCATCTTGTTCACATGATTTCCTCGATGGTATTCTACCTTCAGATGAAATTTTTATCGAGGCCATGAATGGTAATGACAAGCCTTGGGAGGATTCTCATCATCAATTTTATTTCCTTCCTACCCTTGATCTTATTGAACGAGATGAGCCTCGAGTACAACCTGCCATTCATTTGTATTTTGATCCAGGCATAGTTTTGTCTAGTCCGGGTTCGACATTAAAGTCTGATCTCCCTAGTGATGAGTCTGTAGACTCTCCTATAGATCCACAAATCGGTGATTCTGCTGAGTTTGATTCTACTTCTAGAATTCCCAACTCTGATGATGATGAATTTGCCACTACAGATTCCTCCATGACCTTCAGCTTTTCTCTTCATTCCGAAGTTGATCATTTTGGTCCCTCAGTTGTTGGTACTATAGCACCTTCAGTGGTTAGCTCTCCCTGCATTATGTTTGAGGGTGACAATAGAAAAGTTGAAAATTTTTCTACCACAATGACCTATATCAGATTTTTCTTTACGTACGTTTTAGAGATGATCTTGGTACTTATGTTTCTTGGAGACAAGATTCTCAGCTGGACTTATACTTGTTTACTAGTCCTTTTTGACATTGGCTTCGGTCATGGCAGGAATATTTAGAACCTTGCATATAGGTTTAGGCCTCCCCATTGTCATGATGCACTTGAACCTATTAATATCTGAATTTGCAGACACCCCTTGAGTGTCCTTATCTTGCTCATGTTCCTTGCATTATGCATAACTTTGTCCCATGCGCTTGGAACTATTCTCGCATGTCCCTGACACTCATCTACTCTCATTACGAGCATTCTTCCATCTCTCCTTTGAGCTCATTAAAAACAGTAAGGAGGTCACGAGTTTACATTTTCGGGCTCGTTAAACCTTTACGAAAAAGATTTTTATAAAGTCTTTTTAAGCCCTTGTTAGACTTTTTCAAATCAAACAAGATTGCCGAGTATACTTGTCATTTCGGACTCATTAAAGGATTTGAAGCGACATTCAGTTAGGTATAAGTTTACCCCTTTTCCAGACCTTTGTGGATTAATTACGAAAAAGGTATACTCTAGTCATACCTGACCAGAAGAGTTATTCTCTCATTGTTTTACACTTTTTCGGGTGAGGAGACTAACTTTACGAAAAAAGAAATTCCCTTTTATGTCGAGTTGTGATTGCATTGCATTATCATGCTTGTCACTTGAGCCTTGTGTCGGCTCCCGCTTACTCACTTATTAGCCATGTTCCTGAGCACTTTACCTTCTGAGCCAAGCAGAGCCTTAATTTATCCTTCACAATTTAATGACCTTTTGACCCTGAGGGAACACACCCCCGAGTGTTTGCATCCTTTATATGCTTTCTTGCATTGATCATAGGTATGTTCCACTACTTGGGACTAGTCTGCTCTATATTTGACACTCGTTCCCTCACTTATTGTACTATAAGAAATTTTATTCTTTTTCAAGCTTTCTCCAAATATGGAAAAGACCAAAAAATCAAATATTCCAAAAAGACGGACGGGATTATGGTTACTACTTCTAGTTGGTAGTTCTTGTGTCACCTTTGAACAGAGCATTCATTCCACTCCGTACATTATGATTCGGGACTATAGTTGGACCTTAGGAGCTGTACTTGTTTCTTAGTTTACTCCACCAATTGGTTAAGCTTCCAGTCATTATGGAGCCATTTGTGGTGCCTCCTGCATCACACAGTCTATATCGAGTCTATACTTCCTGAGCCTATCCATCTGCTCATGCTCTTGTTCAAAGGAAGTCCTGAAACCAGAGTCGGCCAGTCCTCAGATCTCTTGACTATTGCATGTTGGCCATCCTTATTGAGTTAGTCCATTTCACCTGAGATCTTCCAAATCTTGCAGCATAGCTCGTACCTCGTGCTGGTTGATGGGGGATGCATTAATTCCCTCCTTCCAGCGAGTTTCATTCCGTCGACTTCAACCCATTTATTTTGGGACTTGAGGCTTAGAGTTCGGTTGAGTACCTTGAGGCTTGCTATCATTAGTGGCACGTTCTCTCGCCATCGACAGTTTTGGGAATACATCAATGTCCCCTGATCGATGGATTCATCCTAGTGTTCAACGTCAACTCATTTATTCACACTTCGATGATTGTACTTTGTGACTTGATGCCCATTTTCATTATTGGTGGGTCATCTCACATCTGTTAACGGTGTACATCATTGATCAGTAATCGGACGATGTCACATCAAGTTTGACACCAACTCCTTTGTTCACTTGATGGGACTTGCACCGTCAAAGACTTGTGTAAAAGACCCCAGGCGATAGTGGCATTCAGTATCCTACCTATGACTTTGACTTTACATCTGAGATATCACCTCTCAGATATCAGCATTTTGTATCTCCAGTTTGCACCCGTTGTCTCCTTTTCAGCAGGAGACCATATCTTACTGTAGAGGGATCATGGCTATGATCACTTATGACATATATCCATTATGTACTTCCTATTCATGGCCATTCTATCAGATTGTTGTACTATACCAACATGTATTCAGGGATACTATTGTATTATGACGAGTGAGCTGCTCCTTCCACTTATGTTTCCATCACTCCACTTCTGAGTTTTATAATGTATTTCGGCCATCGTAGCATCAGTCTCTGACCTCACACATTAGGGGGCATCTGTTACAACGTAATCTTCCACCTTGTGATCATCAGCACCCTTTGGCCTATAGGATCCATTTCACTGACTCAAATCCACTTTATATCCTTCAGACATACTATTTCCTCATTTTTCCCTTGTACGCTTGCTGCATCATTAGAGTGGACGTACCCGCGAGTTGCATCAATATAGCCCGCGGGTCGCATGTAAAATGGTAAAAATCAATAGTTTATTACTTTTTACTCCCAAAAAGCGGTTATTGGGTGACCTTTGACTCTCCATCTTCCCAAGAAATGCCTCGATGTGTCCTTTTACTTACCTTTGGGAGGACTATATATTGAGCACATATGGCTTGTGGACAGGAGGAGAAAGAAGAGAAAGAGAACTTTAGTGGATTTTTTCCCTATCTTGAGTCTACACTCATTGATCCTTGTAGTTGTGAACCCCTTATGTTCACCTTCCAAACTCCTACCATAGTTTGAGTTTGCCATTCATGGAGGATTGAAGTGGTGGAGGCACAAGTGGATTGATCCAGATCTTGGTTCAGATTGGTTTCCGGCAAGAGGTCGTATCACATTGTACTTCTTCTTGTTTATTAATAGAAATACTCATATTCTCGTCCATTAATGTTGTGAATGTCATTTATTCTACATTGGGTTGCATTTACTTATAATATCATGGACCTTTGCTATTGATGATGTTAATGTCGTTTATATATTATATGTACTTTGTGTATATTGGCTGTCAAGACTAATTTGCAGATTCAAGTGCATGGATTGAAAGCTCCAAACGGGGATCTAAATAAAACGTTTGGATCGAAGTTGGTTACATTCTCCATTATCTTAGCATTGTCACTTATAATAGCATAGTTCTGAGAATTGAGTTAATTTCTGTTGTTCTGTTGTCTGTAGTGGTCTACCCCAAGCCATAGTGAGTTTTCTCCAATACAATAATGAATTTGAATATGGTGTAAGAAGATAAATTGTAGGAAATTGAGCTAGCTTCTAAAATATATATGCTTTATTTATGGGATTTTTGTATAAATATAATAAAATCAACTTTTTCTTACTTTAGTATGTTATTTTTAGGAAAAACATAATGCATATGTGGTCGTTAGTGTAGGTGTTGATTACCTCAATGATGGAATTTCGTTAATTTTTTTGTACAATTGTAGAGAATAGATTTCCCTCTGCATAACTGTCTTTTCAAAATTTATAATCTTGTTTTTATATTTTTTTAGAATTACGAAAGTGATTATACCTTTGAAATTATGAGGTCATGAGTTAGTGCAAGGTATGGTCTTAACATAATCTTGAACAATATTTTATTTCTATTGCATGGTATAATGTATTTAAAATTTGATCAAACGTGAAAACGTTATAGCAAGAATAATATACATGTATTTTAGGATTTTATAGGTCAATCAAGTCAAAATTAAATTAATCATAGTAAACAACAATAATTTAATAAATAATTCTTGAAATCTACATTCAGGAATCTATATGTGCATTTAGTTTCATGGATGAAATATGTGTGCTGCCAATATAAAAATAACGTCAAAATTCTAGTTATTGAGAAGCATTATGAAAAATGGCATTTTTGATGTGTTTGTAGCCCAAACCACTGGGTTTTTCTTTTTAAACCTACATCTAGACAAACCAAGTTAGAAAACACGTAATTTGGAATATAACATGGTTCCAAGAAAATTTAATTCAATGAACACACATGTAGTATGAAACCACTCAGATTAACTGAGCACGTGTGGATTCTAAGTGTGTGTCCTCTATTTCCAATACCATGGGCTTTATTAGACCCATATCTAGTTTCCAAATAATTCTAATAAAATACATATCCCTAGTCAGAGGAAAAACATGCATTGAAGAGGTCATTTCTAGTTGTTCAAGGAACCATTATTTTCCCAAAATTCCCAAACGATTACTTTACTACTTTGGTTTAATCTATTTGCAATAATTTTGGTGATTATCTTCTAGGAAAGGTTACATAAAGCTATAGGTCTATAGTCATTGAAACTAACATGTTTATTAACCTTAGGTATGAGAACAATATGTGTGTGGTTCAGGAATCTAGAAACGTAGCCATCAATTCTGGATTGTTCAACCATCTAGAGAAGTTTATCACCCATAATCTCAGAAAAATCTAAGAATAGTTCAACAGTCCACCCATCCGGGCCTAGACTTTTATCCTTGGAAAAACATTTAAGAACCCCTTCAATCTTTTTCAAGGTAACTAGAGCCCCAATATTTTCACCTTCCTCCTTAGAAATGAAAGAGGGGAAATGTTTAATGACATCAAACTCTTCTAAGATATTATTCCTTCTAGGTGCCTTGAACTATTTTCCAAAATGATATTTTGTTGATTGTTTAAGCTCAATATCCTTGTGTAAAATTCTTCCTTCCTTAAAGACTAAGTCCCAAATAGCATTCACATTTCTTTTAAATGAAGCAAATTTATGAAAACAAATTGTGTTTTTGTCACCCATGGAAACTCAAACAGCTCTGCTTTTTAATCTCCACTTAATCTCATCTTGTTCTGGAAGGAAATTCTTTTTTCTATCCAGATTAATGAGTTCTAATTTTTCCTCATCAATGAACATACGGTTTTTAGTATTGGTATAAATCTTCTCAATTTTTTCCTCAATTTCTTCTCAATTTTTTCCTCAATTTCCTTGAGCTCCTTATGTTAAGCCCTAAATATTTTGACAAGAAGAAGAAGTTCCACCTCAAGCTGCATCTCAGAATGCTCTGGGAAACTTGAGGAATTTTTTGACAAGGGAAAACCAAATCGATTTATATTCTCTTTTGTCTCTCAGTGGACGTTGCTACAGTTTGTGAAGGGGGTCAAGTCACTCGTTGGGTATTTGACTTGAAAGGAAGCCATATTTCAATCAAATCGTGGGGATTTGGTGGAGTTAAGCGTTTTGTGGTGAACACCATGCACTTCCAAATGCGTTCCTTCCTATTATGCTAATATAATGTATTTATATTGGGTTGCATTCTATAGGAGTTACTACATGTAATGCCCCATATGTTGACTAGGCCTGTTTACGAGTTAGACCCCTCCCACTTTACTGCTTGTTATCTGTTTGACTCAGCTAGACATAGTGAACTATATTTTCGGCATGATAGACATGATGATGTGTTGCTACTGTGTTAATAATGCTACTATATTCATGCGGTTATTAAGTTATGATTATCATGAGATTCTTTTATTTCATAATCACAGAGTATGTTTGATAATCGTCCTGGAAGAAATGTGATATATATTATGTGGTAATTATGCTGTGATCGATTTAATGATTTTATGTGATGAAATAAATGATGCTGACAATATGGATCAGACAATGATAGAATGGAAAATATATGTTTTAGCGTTTTCATTGATGAAATGTAAAATATATGGTGTTGTACGTGGATGCCATCCTATGATGAGATTGATAGAACTGTTATATTCCATACACACCTGTGATGTGATAAAATTGTGATGTGAAATAAAATGATGTTGATGATGTGGATCAATTGATGATCAAACAGAAATGCTTGTTATAAAATGTGTATTCTGCGGAATACTAACCTACAGGACACAAGGGCTATGGGAAAGCCGGGTACTTGATCTGATATACGGAGAAGAATCTATCCATGCAGTAAACCTTAGCAACCCAAAATTGATGAAACGATGACATGGACCGATAATCTCGAGAGCAGCAGAGTATGATTCGATAAGGGCATAGGCCCAGTATGTTGAGAGGGATGGATGTGTTGCCCACCCTATGTTCCTATGATACCCGAGATCGTGGGAGGGCCGTGCTGAGACACGCTCCCCATGTATGTGTGATGACGATGGTCGGATGCCTGCTAGGAGAGGATAGGTCCGCTTTCTGTTCAGCCGACGCTATCGCTCTCAAGTTCTATGTGGTCAGGTCGTTGAGTCCGACATCCACTTTTATACTAGCAGAGGAAGGACAGGGAGGTTGTGGCAGTAGGTTAACGATGGGAGGATATGATAGTTAGTACTGTTGAGGGTTGGGTATTCATTGACCTGGAGTTAGTGGTAGTAGGTATCCTTCCTTGTACCTGATTGATTGAACAAACGTAATCATAAAAGCAATGAAATGGATTCTTAAAGGTTAATTGATAAAATAAACGATGATGTTTTAGTAATATTACGATGAATGTGTACTTGTTCGGTTTGCATAAAGTATTATGAATATTAATTAGCTGATATGCATAGGATATATATATATATGACATATGTTTATAGTACATGTCTGTCTTGTGCATACGCTGGCCACGCATGCACATTATGCACATGCGCAATAGTATTGGTTTACAACATACTTATCAAGATTTAACAATGTTATAAGTATCATAGGTAACTCAATTAAGTGTTTACTGAATGACTTAATTAGTAAAAGATTGTCAATTTCCAATGTGTAAAAGAAGTTAATTAGTCTTTGTGTGTGAACATGGTAATGAACGATTAAAATAAGTGTCATTAATTGCAAGTATCCTCAAGTCAAGTGAAGGTGTCCTCGATATGAAGTATGATAGTTAAATATTGGTACTAGAAGAGTGTGCTAGATAATTGTTGATCATGATTAAATAAACCATTAAGTATATTTCATTATCTATACATAGAAGTACTATGTTGACACTTATTGATTAAACAAATAAACATTTCAATTACTATTCACAATTTATTGAATTACTATTATTATTAATTACTATTGTTGTTATTGTTATTATTATTATTTAATCAATAATAAAATAATAAACCTTTTATTATAAAAGCATAGTGGATTGAATAATTAATTAAACAAATTATTCATTTGATTAATTAACAAAATCATTCCAAATAAATTAAAAGATTTGTTTGGATAAATTATTCCACGGCTCGAGAAAAATTGGATGGTTTAAAAATAATATATAATCCACCTTTATGCCTTAAAAAGGGGAATGCATTAATAATTTGTACTTTAAAAGGCGACAGCTAGGGCGGTGGAGTGATAAGGAGGTTTGACTTTGGAAGGAGGTCGATTCCTATAAAGGGGAGAGTTAACAAAGTAGTAAGGGGGATTTTGGTGGGAGAACGGTGAGGATTATTTTGTGAAAAAGGAGGAAATGCCGAGGAGGGGGTTAACTCGAAGCTTTGAGGAGGTGGGAAACTCAAATGAAAGACTGAGGAGGGGGTTAACTCAGCAAATGATTACCATGGAAAGGTTCGATGGAAAGATGCTGTCGGGATTATCGGTCTGTGGGCTCGGGGGCTAGGAAATCCGTTGATTTCCTAGGGTCAGCAAGATGATAGCTGATCGGCAGGGTGGACACATCATTTTGGGTTGTTAAGGTACCATTCAGAATTCACCATGTAAGTCTTCTGATCTTACTGCAAATCTACGGGCCCAGGTATTTTACTCAGCTAGCTTGAATAAAAGGTATTTTCTTTTACTTTCAGATCATGCATGAAATAAGAACAGGGTTAGAATGAAAATCCTTAAGTTTATGTTTATTTAATTTGCACAGACTCATGAACTTTTAGAAACCTGAAATATAGACGGTTGATTATCTTCTTTTAGAAAGCAAACAAAGAAATAAAATTGGTATTCACACATAAATGGTTAAATAGAGACCCAGTGCCTAGATAGGGCACTACAGATGGTATCAGAGCCTTGGCTCAAACCCTGAGACCTTAGGGCCTAACTACACCAGAAATTATAGTGAAATCTGCTAGAAAATAACAAAACAAACATGACGTCTGCAACAAAAGGGGAGATAACTTGAAGAGCCCTTTTCTGTTTGTTTACAAAGCAGAACAGAAACAGAATTTGAACGAAAAATATATATATACATATATTCAGCAGAAAATTTTGAAATTTTGTGGAAATCTAGCATCCTCCACCGAGGAAATTGAACATAAAGATTTGTAGAAAAACTAGGAGGCTGCCTGGAAAGTAAACGAACCCCATACTCCAAATCTATGGCGGATGGGCATATTCTTCCTGCAAAATAACAGAAAACTAGGTTAATAAATTTGAACTTATGAAAAAAAAAAATATATATATATATATATGTTTTCAAATAATGAAAATGCATGTACGCAAAATGCAGGCAAGTATTTAAAGACCGACATATTTTCCTAATCCTATTTATGGATTTTACAATATAGTTAGACTAAGATGAATTTATTATTTTGGGTTTAATGTAACATTTTAAACATTACAAGCAATCATTGAGTAATTTCTAGGTGCAATTTTTAAAACGCAAAATAATTTTTAACCTATTATTGCAAAAGAATAATAATATTTAAATATCGATTTATGACAAGATTTGATGTGGTAAGTTTACATAAATACGGTGGTGATCGAATATTAATGGAAAAAAATATATATATATATATTTACAATAAGTAAATAAGTATAACAATATAATAAAATATTGTTAAGATATTTCATTAACATATTTATTTTGTCATATTTGAATCTCTAAAAAAAAAAAGTATATATATAAAGTATACTTCTAATGGCACGTGAGGCAGTTCCGCAGCATCCTTTGAGTGGTTTGCCATACCGGTTTTTAATGAGCGGATGTATAAAAACAGGACACGTGTGACGGTGGTTTTCTTACCGCGACCACCAGCCACCGTTATCCCACGTGCATGTTGACAACGCGGAGATAAAACTCATATTGGTAAACAGACATACAACAATTATAATCTCAATTCCCCATTCGTTGGGAGCTCTAAACTTTATAAGAAAACAAAACATTGCATATAGGCGTAAGAAAACAAACACAAAAATTCCATATTTAAAGATGCCACTACGATCGTTATTTTTGAATTAAAATCAGAGAATGATGTGTAAAAAAAAAAGGGGAGACCAAAATCAAACCTTTAGCTCTGTTTTTCAAAGAACCATTATCTCTATTCATTAACCCTTATGAACAGATGCAATCTGGACAAAGATCATTCACCTCTATTTTACAATATTTGTTTTTGAATAATGCAATCTATACGATCTAGAAATTGGACTTTATCTCTTTGTTTTCATTCCTTTCTGAAGAATGCGATCTGGGAAATAAGATTTATATTACTCTGTTAACTTTTGAAATTGCTAAACGCCACTCTGGAATCGGATCTTGTATTCTGTGGTATTTATTTTTGACAAAATAAATCTTTCCTTATTTAAAGGAAACAATGGAAGGCAAGAACAAATGTGTATCTCGGTCCTTCTTCTAACCTTCCGAATATCGATATGTCTCCTCTTCACGCCTGCAAGTCCTTTCTTTATTCTACGAAAATGATAGATCAACCTGTATATTTCTGATTTACTATTTCCTTTACCATTTAAATCACCAAGGCACCGATTTCTTCATCAATTTTTCTGGAATCACTTACTCGGATCGACAGATCCGACATCATGTTTCTATTGCACCTCTTGTGGCGATTTTCTTAACCTCGATCTGTCCATTCTTTGCGTCTGCGAGTCTCCTTACGAGAATGAAAAGAAAAAAAGGGGGAAAACCCTCCTATTTCGGGTTTTGCTATTTCCAAACTCTGTATATGAATTTGATTCCAACAAGAATCCGCTCCTAATGGTAGCCCATCTCTGTATATGTGATTCGAATTCCAGATCTGTTAAGAGGAAAAGGAATTCGATCTTCTATTCACAAATCATCTCTGATTACCTGTTTTGATTTCCAGATTGCTTTTGACCGCATTCAAAACCCCAAAACGCCTTTCCACCATTTGGTCCGATTCTCTAAACCTCATGGCAATATGGTCTTATCTTTGCTCCCTGAACAGAAAGCAGACATACCTGTGTCAATATGAAAGATCTGAAGCTGCGCTGGGTTTCACCTTTTTCTATTCTCTGCACAGATGGCTTCAACACCATCCCCTAAACCTTGAAGTCGCAGCCTGGCAAGCCTGGGGCGGATGGCTAGTAGGGGCTGCCCAAAACGACACCGCGACATGCAGAGGAATGGTTCGGCCGTGCCCATGGCGACAAGCTTCTGTTATGGCGTGATTTGAGATGCTTGCCGCCTCCGGAGTTAGCGTCTGCTACATCGTGCCTAGCCCTGTTGCATTATTGCCGTTAGATAAAAAAAAAAATTCCTGATAAGTAAATCAATCTTCGGCGACTGTCTCTAAATCTCTTTTAATTGAGCAAAATAAATAAGGGACTTCAAATTCAATCCTACAGTCGTTGAATGCTAACATTCCTCAAAGCTTCCTGTACATAAGCTTCCTGTGCAATTAAACTTAACTCGTGCTGTTTTGACCCTCCCGTTAGGGTTTTCACTGTTTCCCATATACATCTTTTCGTTTTGAAGATAATTCCCATGCCGTCTAGAATCTGACTGAAAAAAAAAACTGTCTCCCACTGGGATTGCAAGGCTCCTTCATTCCACGACGCTCTACCAGGTCAAATGGAGACCACGGCCTGAACAGCAGCTCAAGCGCTAAGATCACGCGAGAGCCCACACTCACTATTACAGCCCAGGCATCCACGCCCGCCACTACAGCCATTCCGTTATCCGTCCTTCCTGTGCAGAGGTGAAGGCGGAGAGGGAGATGGGAGGTGGCAGGGAAGTAGGGTCAAACCCTAGCTCTCGGCACCGCGAGCTCTTCACGCGAGGAGCAGCCCAACAACGCAAAAAAAATACAACCTCGTTCCTCCTTAAATAGAGAATAGTAGCTGCCACGTAGGCGGTTTCCGCGTCGGCCCTGGAGTGGTTTACTATACCACTTTTCTGGACGCGGACGTGTGGGAAAGGGACGCGTGTAATGGCGGTTTCTTTACCGCGACTGCTAGCCAACCGTATCGCCCGTGCAAGTTTCCGGTGCGGAACATAAGGGAGCGGTCGATCGCCTTGTACGAGCAAACCTCCTTAATGAACGAACTTAATGCATTAAATCACATGCGAAAAGAAAGGAAAAGTTTTTTTTGTTTGTTCGTATTGTTTTTAAATATTTAAAATATATATATATATATATATAATTAATTTAATGTCTTTTAATATCAATTTAAATTTCATTAATTTAATTTAACACCTTTTAATTTAATTTAATTTAAATCGTTGGATTTAATATCTTTTAATTTAATTAATTTAAATTAATATAATGTCATTTAATTAATTTAATTTAATTAATTCAAATTAATTTAATTTATCTTTTTATTATTATTTAATTTAATGTGATTAATCTAACTTAATGTCTTTGATTAATTAATTTAATTTGATTAATTTAATTTAATAACCTTTTGAATGACTAATTTAATTTAATGAATTTATGATTCGTTAATATGTAAATGGACTTTAAATAAAACAAGGATCTACGTTGTAAAGTAGTTACTCTCTATTTTAATTTGTTGATTAAAAGTTTAGAAGATGAATTAAGTACATATAACCCAATAAAATAATATGATTCATTAATGTGTGAGTGGGATTTAAATAAAATACGGATATGTTACAAGTGTTGGACATTCAAAAAAAAAAAAAAATCCCTAAATATAATACAAGTCATAAAATAGAAAGATTAATTTGTAAAGTCGGATGTATTGAGATAGAAGCCAAAATCTTAATGTTATAAAATAAATTAAAAAAAAAAAAAAAAACTTATCAACATTATGATATTTGTATAAAAAATATATATATATATATATATATAAATAAATAAATACAAATAATATATGAAGACAAGAGTCGACAAACAAAGGTAAAAGGGGTGAGTGAGCATTAAAAGTAAAATAAAGTCAAATGAATGTAAGTAGTAAGAAGAGAGAGTAGGGTAGTGGACAAGGAAATGGTGGTGTCATGGTTAAGACAAGATAAAATTCATGGTAATTTATTGAAGGTCTCTTCTTTCTAAATGATACTCACAATCTAGGTCATTTTAATTCGAGAGAGGGGATCTCTATGTACACCAAGAATGTAAAGATCATAATGAATTGGCTAGCGTTGAAATAAAACTCACCTCCACTCAGGACGACCCTCGCTCACCCGGCCAAAAAAATAGGTTTCGGAAAATATCATACATAATTATAAGGTGTTCATGTTATTTTAATTAAATATTAATTAAGTTTCGTATATATTTATATAGTCATTTAAAGAGAGTGAATTGAATTATGTGAGCATGTTGTCCAAATCATTGTATGATTTAATATTGCTCTCCGTCAAGGGATGAGATGAGTAGGATGAAATGTGCATAAGCGGAAAGAAGTCAAATGTATAGACTTAATTTGAAACACTTTGCCGAGACTTCAACGTATAGTCGAAGAGATGGAACAAACACTTAATCTGAAACCAAGGAACCGCTAAAACGAGCATGGCAAGCTGAACGCTAAGACGCTAATTTCACTACATGACAAAATCATTAATAAAAATGACTATAAGTTTCAAACACATTGATCCTAACAAACTGTTCTCCGCACATAAGTATAAATATAGGCAATTTTATGGAGCATTGCATTAGGTTTTCCTTGTAATGTAAGAAAAAAAATGACAGGGTAGAAATGAATTCCCTTACTTTCTTTCTTCCCTAAGTACTACTAAGAAAGGAAAATTTTATATATCGACTAAGAAGGGAAAAGTTGTGTTTTAAATATGTTAATGCAATTCCTAGATTGCATTAGTTGCAATACCATGTGACCTCATGTAGTTCTATTGAATAGGTTTACATGTTGGGTAATTAACGTGTTTTAGGGATATGTGAATGCGTGATTTGTTAGGACAACCATACCAACACCTTGCTCGTGTTTAATAAGAGAACCTGGTTAAATAAGCATAGAGTGGTGATGTACTAATACAATGACATACTACGATAAATACTAGTAATTACCCTTGCGATGGTAAGGGTGGGAACAAAACTAACTACGAGATTCTGAGGGAATTGATGAAATAATGATTTCCCGACAATTGATATTGGTTTGAAAATGAGAATAATGGATAAACATGATAGCAATTGTATTTGATCAGAAATAGCCATGAAAACCTCTTAAACAACAATAGTTCTCCTAATTTAATAATGCTACGATACTTTTGTTATTATTTATTACCGATAAGTGAAATGGCAAGGTGATGTACCCTGAAGATTGTGAGGAATTAAGAAGTGTTCTAGTTCTATTAGTTAAATATGATAGTGGAGTCCACTTATGCTTAATAATGCGTTGAATTGTTGAATAAATATACATTTGGGTTCAAATATTAAGGGATGATGGTTACCATTCTCAGTGACTAGGGTAATCGTGTCACTTCCCATTATGTCTAGGATCTACAGGATATACATTTATATATATAGGGGAGGATCACCGATAGAAACAAGAGAGGAATTAATCAAATCTAATAAGGTAGTAACTGGAGTAAGGATAGGGTAGGAAGCTAACGAAATGGGAGATAATTGAAGGTCAATAACACTCGACCAATAGTCTAATAACCATTATAAATCAAGTACTTGGAATTTGTAATAAAACTATGTTCTAGAGGAAATAGTGCATTTCCAACTATGAGAAGTGATGTAATTAATTATTGATAAAAGTGGGTATCTTTACAAAACTGGCAAGAAAGGAAGTAAGAGTATATGTGTATCTCATGTCTAGCGATAATGTGTAGTTGTATGAGGCACTCCAAATAGAGGTGGTAAGTCGACATTTGAGGTATGTGTGAATGGATTCCCCTATTGGAAAATTTAATTAGTATCAAGATATGGAAGATATCTATGTATTAAAATTAACACCGTAAAATTTCTGTGTGTAATGTGCAATTAATCATGTTTCAGTATAGTAAGTGGTAGGAGATTGAAGTAACCAGGTATGTGCGAGAAAAGGGGGTAAGGGTTATATGCTGCTAATCTTGCTTAGGTCAGATTGTCATGATGGAGGGGGATATTATTGAGAAACAACTAGGATTTAATAATTACAAAATGAACGAGCAGTAAATTATAAAAGCGGGTAAATTATTGAGGGACTAATGAAGTTACCGTGAATGAAGGTGCGCTGAACCCTCAGCCAGGTTAAGTGAACTAGTGATACAAGTAAATGGGGTAATAATGGATGCAAAATAGGAATTGATGTGCACCTCAACGAATAAAGTTACGTTGTTTGAACCCCTAACAGATACTATCAGTGAACTTAAGCATTTTGGTAAGCTATAGTACTAAGAACATTCTGATAAATGATACTTCCCCTAATTTATATTTGTTACAATGCTTATGGTTATCAAGGATGCAGACTGCATATTAATAAGTAAGGTAATAAGAATGTTTGACCTTAGGATGGTATACCGGGATCTTCATCTCCTAGGAGGGGTATTCAAATCTTAAAGATACCTATAGCCGCTTGTTGAATAATTAAAGATTATGAACTCTCAGCTCTTTTAAAAAATAAAAAATAAAAAATCGTTGATTATTTCATGCTAGGTTGGATCAATATAAGCTATTAGTGAGGAGTAAACCTCTCTGGAAGTTATAACTTGAAGAATGTTGCTAAACGGTAAGAAGTAGGATACTGAGGTGGATGGCACCTGATTATAAACTTACGGATTTTAGTGATTCAATAGAAAGATTAATCGAAATGTTTCTCTAAATTATTAGAATACACATCAGGGGATGAAAGAAGCCAAGCCATAGGGTAATATTGTCATATTTTGTCAAGTCAAAACTAAGTAAGACAATTATGGCCAACACCTGCTACTTGCAAGAATGAAGAGGTTAGGCATCAAGATTTTTCCTGCATTGTTATGACCATAACTTCGGGACGAAGTTTCCTGAAGGGTGGGCGTATGTAATGCCCCATATGTTGACTAGGCCTGTTTACGAGTTAGACCCCTCCCACTTTACTGCTTGTTATCTGTTTGACTCAGCTAGACATAGTGAACTATATTTTCGGCATGATAGACATGATGATGTGTTGCTACTGTGTTAATAATGCTACTATATTCATGCGGTTATTAAGTTATGATTATCATGAGATTCTTTTATTTCATAATCACAGAGTATGTTTGATAATCGTCCTGGAAGAAATGTGATATATATGATGTGGTAATTATGCTGTGATCGATTTAATGATTTTATGTGATGAAATAAATGATGCTGACAATATGGATCAGACAATGATAGAATGGAAAATATATGTTTTAGCGTTTTCATTGATGAAATGTAAAATATATGGTGTTGTACGTGGATGCCATCCTATGATGAGATTGATAGAACTGTTATATTCCATACACACCTGTGATGTGATAAAATTGTGATGTGAAATAAAATGATGTTGATGATGTGGATCAATTGATGATCAAACAGAAATGCTTGTTATAAAATGTGTATTCTGCGGAATACTAACCTACAGGACACAAGGGCTATGGGAAAGCCGGGTACTTGATCTGATATACGGAGAAGAATCTATCCATGCAGTAAACCTTAGCAACCCAAAATTGATGAAACGATGACATGGACCGATAATCTCGAGAGCAGCAGAGTATGATTCGATAAGGGCATAGGCCCAGTATGTTGAGAGGGATGGATGTGTTGCCCACCCTATGTTCCTATGATACCCGAGATCGTGGGAGGGCCGTGCTGAGACACGCTCCCCATGTATGTGTGATGACGATGGTCGGATGCCTGCTAGGAGAGGATAGGTCCGCTTTCTGTTCAGCCGACGCTATCGCTCTCAAGTTCTATGTGGTCAGGTCGTTGAGTCCGACATCCACTTTTATACTAGCAGAGGAAGGACATGGAGGTTGTGGCAGTAGGTTAACGATGGGAGGATATGATAGTTAGTACTATTGAGGGTTGGGTATTCATTGACCTGGAGTTAGTGGTAGTAGGTAGCCTTCCTTGTACCTGATTGATTGAACAAACGTAATCATAAAAGCAATGAAATGGATTCTTAAAGGTTAATTGATAAAATAAACGATGATGTTTTAGTAATATTACGATGAATGTGTACTTGTTCGGTTTGCATAAAGTATTATGAATATTAATTAGCTGATATGCATAGGATATATATATATATGACATATGTTTATAGTACATGTCTGTCTTGTGCATACGCTGGCCACGCATGCACATTATGCACATGCGCAATAGTATTGGTTTACAACATACTTATCAAGATTTAACAATGTTATAAGTATCATAGGTAACTCAATTAAGTGTTTACTGAATGACTTAATTAGTAAAAGATTGTCAAGTTCCAATGTGTAAAAGAAGTTAATTAGTCTTTGTGTGTGAACATGGTAATGAACGATTAAAATAAGTGTCATTAATTGCAAGTATCCTCAAGTCAAGTGAAGGTGTCCTCGATATGAAGTATGATAGTTAAATATTGGTACTAGAAGAGTGTGCTAGATAATTGTTGATAATGATTAAATAAACCATTAAGTATATTTCATTATCTATACATAGAAGTACTATGTTGACACTTATTGATTAAACAAATAAACATTTCAATTACTATTCACAATTTATTGAATTACTATTATTATTAATTACTATTGTTGTTATTGTTATTATTATTATTTAATCAATAATAAAATAATAAACCTTTTATTATAAAAGCATAGTGGATTGAATAATTAATTAAACAAATTATTCATTTGATTAATTAACAAAATCATTCCAAATAAATTAAAAGATTTGTTTGGATAAATTATTCCACGGCTCGAGAAAAATTGGATGGTTTAAAAATAATATATAATCCACCTTTATGCCTTAAAAAGGGGAATGCATTAATAATTTGTACTTTAAAAGGCGACAGCTAGGGCGGTGGAGTGATAAGGAGGTTTGACTTTGGAAGGAGGTGGATTCCTATAAAGGGGAGAGTTAACAAAGTAGTAAGGGGGATTTTGGTGGGAGAACGGTGAGGATTATTTTGTGAAAAAGGAGGAAATGCCGAGGAGGGGGTTAACTCGAAGCTTTGAGGAGGTGGGAAACTCAAATGAAAGACTGAGGAGGGGGTTAACTCAGCAAATGATTACCATGGAAAGGTTCGATGGAAAGATGCTGTCGGGATTATCGGTCTGTGGGCTCGGGGGCTAGGAAATCCGTTGATTTCCTAGGGTCAGCAAGATGATAGCTGATCGGCAGGGTGGACACATCATTTTGGGTTGTTAAGGTACCATTCAGAATTCACCATGTAAGTCTTCTGATCTTACTGCAAATCTACGGGCCCAGGTATTTTACTCAGCTAGCTTGAATAAAAGGTATTTTCTTTTACTTTCAGATCATGCATGAAATAAGAACAGGGTTAGAATGAAAATCCTTAAGTTTATGTTTATTTAATTTGCACAGACTCATGAACTTTTAGAAACCTGAAATATAGACGGTTGATTATCTTCTTTTAGAAAGCAAACAAAGAAATAAAATTGGTATTCACACATAAATGGTTAAATAGAGACCCAGTGCCTAGATAGGGCACTACACTACAGTAAGATCATGGAGACCAAACTATGGCCATTTTGTGTGCTAGAGGGTGCATTTACTGATAGTATCCTTCAAGATAGCGAGCAGATTGGTGGTGTTTCTAAGGAGGTGCATTAAATTTTAGTGACTATTTCTTCTTTGGAAGGGCATGAGCATCTGCTTCACTTCTACTTGTCGATCTTTAGCTAGGCATGACACAACACAGATGGTAAAACTCTCATTTTCATAATTTAGTCACATTGGATCGTGCTTGAAATCATTGTCTGGTATTTTCTTTAAATAAGATTAAGTTTTTTCAAATCCAAGAGAAACTTTGAATGGTTGCGAGTTAGTTTTGGTTGTTTATTCCAAATTCTAGTTGTTGAATATGCTAGACAAGGGGACATGCTTATATTTATGTTTCATGAGGTTTGAAATTGAACTATTTGACATTCAATCCATTTTATGAGTTCACCCTTCATCACTTAGGAATTTAGATTCCATATTTGAATTTATATGGTGTTATTAGTATTTCATTCTGAAACAGAGTATGATTCGTTTGATGTGGTAAAGGAAGAATTTTAGTAAGTAATGAATCCAAATATTAGGGTAGAGTCTATACTTGGCATTCTCATCATTCAAAATCAGTAAATTGAGAATTGTGTTAAAATTCCTTTTCAATATCGATTCATGTAGCATGAGGGTATTCCATAGAATGTTAAATTAGGCAAAGGTAGATTAGAGTTTAAGTATGTGTTCCTTGCATAAATGAAAGGCGAGATCACTTATAAATTGTTGAAGGAATGTTGTTGGGGAAAGGATCTCCAAGGTATGATATGAGATATCATTGACTGCAAAGGGATAAGATTTGATATGGTATTGATTGTATAAGTGTTATATCTTAGAATGCTCCAAAAAAGACTTGTATATGATGACCATGAAGTATTTATAACTGTGTCAAATAGATGGAATTCATGTGATGCATTGAGTGGTTTGAATCTTTAGGTATGGTCAATCCTGCTATCAATATTGAATCGGATTTTTTTATGCATTAGAAACGTGTGAACAAAAATATCCTTTTCCAGGAAACACAACACATTAATCATCTTAGTATTTTATCATTGTGAAAGAGCATGGATCATTCAAGATCTGACTTGTTATCATCTTGTTTGATAGAGATATGACTTGTTATAGCATTGAGTTTCCAGGTTTTGATTTGCTATAGCATAAATGCTAGAACAATGTAAATTGTATTGGTTGTCAAAGGTTTTGATGGTATTGAAGATCAAGTTTCTTATTGATCATATTATTCTACTATCCTTTTAAATCTCTGCTAATATTTTTATTAATTGATAGCTCACAATATTCCTATTCTAGAAATTTTCAGTCATAAGAATATATAAGGAAAATACAGAGGAACAATTTTTAAATTTGTGTGAATTGTATTTCTTTTAATTGCTGGAAAATTCATACTATGGTTGAAGATATAAGACCTGTGGAACATAGTGAATATTTGGATCATTTTGTAGATGTTATATTGCTAAACAAGGTATGCTTATTTGTATTGATCGAGAACAAGATTGTATGTATCATCAATAGAGATGCAAAGTTGATGTATTCAAATGGAATTTGTTGGAATACATCTTTAGTTAACTCCATGAAGGTGAAAAGTTGCTAATATTTAGCAAGGCAAAATGCTAAATATATTAGATAGGTGTCTCACATGAAAACGCTTTTGATATAACAACTGATAAAGTCTGAAAAATATTGATTTTGCTTACAAATATTTCTTACAATTGATTGCAAAAAGCCATACTTTGGAATTTGTGGTTTTTCTAGGAGCATTGTTTCAATTTTAGAACTTGTAATTAAACTCTTTCTGATAATTGGGTTTAATTAGCAGATAGTTTTCAAGAAAAATCAAGTTTATAATAAATGGAGATTTACTTGTCTGGC
Source organism: Larix kaempferi (assembly GCA_027924585.1). Classification (NCBI taxonomy): domain Eukaryota; kingdom Viridiplantae; phylum Streptophyta; class Pinopsida; order Pinales; family Pinaceae; genus Larix; species Larix kaempferi. The sequence continues at coordinate 275,931 of BSBM01000597.1, read as the reverse complement.
AATAATTGATTACTGCATTGCACTGTGTAGTGTAACTGAAGCCTGACATTTTTGAGGGATTGAGGTTTGACTTCAGAAAGCCTCTCGATCAAAATTCTTCTCTCAACCATAGGCAATTCCTTGCTCCTTGTCATGTTTTCAATATCTATTTTCTTTTGTCAAAAGAGGAAATTATTTCTTTCTCACAAATTTTCTTGGAACTTTGTAGCAGTATTTTTGAATTGCATTTTTTTTTCTTAGTGTTTTCATGGGTTATGTGGAAGTTCCTTCATAGTCAACAAATATAATTAAGGTTCCTAGTGCACATTATGTGTTAAGTGCAATCTTCTTGGATCCAAACGTTGATTGTCGGGATCATGGTTCATATTTTATATTTTATTTGTTTATTTATTCTGAAGTTGAAATTGATCTCATAGAGATTAACTATTTTTTTTGGAGATGTAAACTTGGAAAGGAATTTGAGCAGAGCCAGTTTTACCATTATTGCATTTTGTAGGAAATTATAACAAATTAATCTATTCACAATTTCAGCTAATGCTTGTGGGATGGATACTCATTGACAGGAGGTTGAATGCAAGCATTAAGGTTGATTTGATTGATAATTTAACTCTCAAAATAAATGCATGGGTCCTTCATTTATATGCGAATATCAGGTTTGTTGGACTGTTGGAATAAGTGTGAGTTTATTGCTATATATGACTGCTTGATTGATTGCTCGGCATTGGTTGTTAGGAGGGTAGAATTTCCATCATTTCGTGGGCAAAAATGGGGGGAGGAATTTCCATCATTTCCCATTTTGGTGCTTAATCATACCAAGTTTAGTTTTGATATTTAACACCTTATTTGCATTGCAGGGACTTGTCCTACAACAATCTCAGTGGGTCAATCCTAGACATTCATGCCAAGACCTTCAAGTAAGAACAACCTTGCCAAATAAGCCATGTTTAATGTATGCGACTTGTGGATCGTTGTGTCCTAAACTGAAATAGGTCAAATGACTTAAACTCCAAACATGAATCCTGCTTGTTGGGAATTTGTGTTTTTAATAGTGTTAGAGGAAACCCACTGCTATGTGGGTCACGTGCTGCACATCTTTGCCCTAGAGAAGCTCCAACACCCATATATTTCACTACTAATACATCAGAAAGTAAGTTTTGCACTCTATTCATATACAATCATGTCATGTTATTTATGAAGTAGAGTTGCATGATAAATTAAGTGTACATTGGTATTTGTTTTGCAGTTCTTACAGCACCCTCTGGAGTTTCCAACAAACATACTGTGGCTATAGATTTTGGTGTGAGTCTTGGTTTTTTGTGTACAATTTCCTTTGTAATTGGAATTTTCATTTGGTGGAGACAGAGACACAATCAACAAGTTTTTTTTTATGTCAATGGTATGTATGCAATCTCCTTGGATGGTTAATTTACTAATCTTTTTCTTGGTATTTTACAATTTTGTTTATCAACTATTTTGGTTTTCTGTGTGAAATCTGAGCAGTTTGCTTATTCTGTTTATGGGTTATATGATGAAATACTTGCAGAGTAGCATGATCCAAAAGTTTGCTTGGGACATTTAAAGAGATTCAACTTGCTACTGATAATTTTAGTAACAAGAATATTCTAGGTTCAGGAGGTTTTGGGAATGTTTACAAGGGATTCCTACAAGATGGTACTTTGTTAGATGTAAATATATTGAAAGATGCTAATGCCACAGGGGGATAAGTCCTATTTCATACAGAAGTGGAGATGATCAGCTTGGCTGTGCATAGAAATTTGTTGATATTATGTGGATTTTGCATGACATCCACATAAAGGCTATTGGTTTATCCATACATGTTGACTGCAATTATTGCACTCGTCTGACAAGTAATTATTTCTTTTTCCCTTGGGGCATGTTTATGCAAATATTAGGGTAGATTGAAAGTAAGAGACAAATTTTCTACTATCCAAACTATATAGCTTTTGCATATAAATTTGCCTGAATTGGTCTCTATTATAGACAGGACATTATTGGGTCTTAAGTAAACTTGCATATACCATTCATGTAAAGCCTACATTGGATTGGGCGTTTCCTACTCTCCAAACTATATAACTTTTGCACATAAGTTTGTTTTATTTTGATCTGTATTACAAGTAGGACATAATTGAGTCTCAAGTAAAACAAACTAGTTGAATATTATAAACTTGTAGATACCATTCATGGAAATCCTGTATTGGATTGGGCTACAAGGAAAAGGATATCCCTGGGAGTTCCTAGGGGACTTTTGTACCTACATGAGCAGTGTGATCCCAAGATAATTCACCGTGATGTAAAAGCATCCAACATCTTACTGGATGAATATTTTGAAGCTGTTGTGGGTGACTTTGGATTAGCAAAACTTCTGGATAACAAGGATTCACATGTGACTATAGCTGTTAGGGGTATTGTTGGGCACATTTACCCTAAGTACCTCTCAACGAGCCAGTCCTCTAAGAAGACTGATGTATTTAGTTTTGGCAAATTATTGTTGGAACTCATAATTGGACAAAAGGATTTTGATTTTGGTCGAGAAGAAAACCAGAAAGGAGTGATGCTTGATTGGGTAAGTACATCTAAGTTCTGAATGCTATGATGAATACCAAGTAAAACTGATAATAATGAAGAATAGACTCTTGAATTGTGTGGTTGTCTTGTGTTACTTGTGTGGAAGGTTAAAAAATTACAATAGGAGAATAGGCTTGACATCACGATAGAAAAGGATATTAAACCCAATTATGGTAGAGTTGAACTTGAGGAGATGGTGCAGGTAGTGTTGTTATGCACTCAGTTTAACCTTGGTCACCGCCTAAAGATGTCTGAAGTGGTTAGGATGTTGGAAGGTGATGGATTGGAAAAAATGTGGGAAGCTTCACAGAAGGTTGAAACTCCTAAATACAAGGGCCTAGAAATTATATCCAAGAGGTATTCTTACTTTATTGATGAAGATTCATCATTGGTTTTGAAAGAAATGGAACTTTCAGGTCTGAGGTGACTTGTGTGAAAATTTGATATACTGTGTTTGGAATTGTAATCCTATGGCATGCTGTAGGCTTGTCTATCATGGAGCATCTTGAATTAACCCCCAAGTAGGCCTACAGTTTCACTGTGAGGGACACTATGATGGCATTACTGTTTTGGGTGTTTTCTTGTAAAATTATTGTAGTATATGCTCTGATATCATCTCTAGGTTACATTTCCAACATGGTTTTTCTGTACAACAATGAGGAATTTAATCCCAAATTGCATGTAACTTGTCAGACTTTGAATCGATGGATTTCTGCTGAGATTACCTGCATATTCTATAAATTTTACCATTGGTTATGAGGATCGCAGGTTACTACCATAGGTTCATTGAGAGGTTCTCCAAGATTGCCTACCTGATAAATTCACTTCAAAAGAAAGGTACTAAATTCATATGGTCTAATAAATGTCAAGAAAGCTTTGAAATGCTTAAACACTTGCTCACCACCGCACCTATTCTAAGAATAGTGAATCTGTACAAGGACTTCGTTGTATGCACAGATGCCTGCTTAAAAGGGTTAGGTGGCGTTCTATTGAAAGAGGATTATGTAATACACTATGTGTCAAGAAAACTCAAACAACATGAACATAACTATGCGAAACATGACTTAGAACTAGCTGCTATAAGACATGCATTAAGGATGTCGAGACACTACTTAATAGGAAGAAAATTCACTTTAATGTCCGATAATATAAGTTTAAAATACTTTTAGGAAGGGTTTTTGGATAATCCATGGTCGGCATTTTAGTTTTCGAGTTTTGAACCAACAAAGCTTAAATGCTAATCAAGAAAGGTGGTTATCCTTCTTGACTCAGTATGATTTTGAAATTAAACACATTAAAGGAAAATATAACAAAGTGGCATGTGCCTTGAGTAGATGCAGCTAAAAATGATGAAGAATATTTAAAAATTAAAGAACAACAAGAAAATTATGTAAATGGAAATGAATTCTCATCTTCCTCCATAAGCTCATAAGACATACTAGTCTATAAAAATCGGTTGTACATAGCTAATTTGGAAAAAATTAAACAATTAATCATGAATGAGTTACATAAGAAACCGTATTTCGGACACCCGGGATACCAAAAGATGATAACAAAACTAAGAAGAAGTTATTATTGTCCTAACATGAAGAATGAAGTTGCAAATTGCCTAGCTAGATGCATTGAATGTCAACAAGTAAAAACAGAACATCAACATCTTGCCAGGTTACTTCAACCGTTACCTATTCCAAAATGGAAATGGGAGATAATAAGTATGGACTTTATAATAGGATTACCTAAAATGAATAAACAACATGACTCAATAATGGTAGTTGTTGATAAGTTAAATAAAGTTGCACACTTCATACCTCTGAAATCTATGTTTAAAGCCATTAACATAGCTGATATTTTTATGAAGAAAATATTATGTTTGCAGGGTTTTTCAAAAGTTGTGATTTCTAATAGAGATGCAAAATTTACAAATAACTTTTGGGAGTCCTTGTTTAAAGGTCTAGATACACAACTTAATTTCAGTACTGCTTATCATCCTCAAACAAATGGGAAAACTGAAAGAACTAATCAGGTGTTAGAAGATATCATGTGAATGCATGTAATTGATAAACCAAGTAAGTGGGAAGAGTATTTACATTTAGTAGAATTTTCTTATAATAATGGGTATCAAGCTTCATTAAAATTGAGTCCATTTGAAGTCTTGAATGGGTGAAAATGCCACACTCCTGTGTCTTGGGATAACCCTGTTGACATGATTTTTCTAGGACCTGACATGTTAAAGGAGATGGAACAAATGGTGAAAGAGGTGCGACAAAACTTAAAATTTTCCCAGGATTGGAAGAAGAGTTATGTAGATTTAAAAAGAAATACAAGAGAGTTCAACGTCGATGATTATGTATATCTAAAGGTAAAATCAAAGAAGAGTGTCTTGATCTTGGGAAGGTGTTCCAAGCTGGAACCCAGGTATTGTGGACCTTTAGAAGTGTTAGCTAAGATAGGGTCGATAGCCTATCAGGTTGCACTCCCCCCCAATATAAAGGTGCACGATGTATTTCATGTTTCATTGTTAAAAAAATATGTGCATGATGTTACTCATGTAATTGACTGTAATGTGATTCAGGTAGAACCCGAGGGTGATTTCCAAACCAAACCTTTGTGTATCTGATACCGGAAGGAACGTATGCTATGGAATCAAGTGATCATTCAAATACAAGTTCAATGGAAGCACTTCATCCCTGAAGAGGCAACTTGGGAAATGGATGATAAAATGCGAGATGTGTATCTCTCCATGTTCCAGAATGAGCAAGAGAGCTCAGAATAAAGAACACTGAGAACGGTGTTAAAAGTAAGGGGGGAGAAATGTGATACCCCAAAATATTATTATTTATTTTTGAATTATTAATTGTGACAATTATTTTTATGTAGTATTTATTTAAAACTAAAAAACAGAAAGTGACACTTTGCACAACAAACTATTTTTTTTTTATTAAATAAAAGAAAAAGGCACTTGGAAAGTTTAGCTAAATGAGGGGACACCACCATGGCATAGAGAACATGTTTAAGAAAGAAAGAGAAATATTTATCAATCAAATCCAATCTAAAACTCAACAACCAAACAAGATCCTAAATCATAAGGACAAACAAGATCCTAAATCATAGGGATTTATGGATTGATTGGAGATTTGATTTGGGATGGCACGAGACCTGTGAAAAACTATATATATTAGTGCATTGAGATAGCATGGGATGTTGTGTGGTGCATAGAAAAACTGTGTTGAGTGTTCTCTCTTTTCATAAGTCCATCATCTCTAAGAGAGAGTGTGTGTCACGTGGATGTGATTGCTTGACGTTCTAGTGCATGGTCGTGATCCAGCTCAAGGATGGAGCTGGGAAAACAATTGAGTTTCTCTCTCCTATAGTCGGTTTCATTGTTTCAAGTAAGTATTTGCCTATGTTGTGTGAATAAATAAGTATCAATGAGGTAAACCAGTTAGTCAGATTAGTATGATTGAGTAAATATATTTCACTGGAAGGTTTTAGATTATATAATTGTTGCATAGTTGCAAGAAAATATTCTTCCTTTTTGTGTGGTTGATCGCTGTGCGATTCTACGATTCTACTGAGCTTTATATTATGGTTCTATGAGTCAGCAATAGCAAAATGTTTTTTTTTTAATTATGCAAGTGGGTTAAGTCATATCTAAATCATTTTTTTGTATTGAGAACGATATATGGTCATGGAAAACAAAAAGAAAAAAAAAGATGTCTCTATATATGAAGGTTAAACTCTTTTCGGTTATCAGACTCTATATGTGAAGGTTAGACTCTTTTCAGTTATCAGTGGAAACCCGGTATAATATTGGAGATAATTATTGGATCCAATTTGATATAGTTCCTTTTATAAAGCTGTTTCGTTGATTCTATGAATTATGGTGTATAAACCTTATAGAAATGTTTAAACTTAGTGAAAACGAATTTTATATATATATGAAAAGAAGATCTATATTTTTTTTTATAAATATGGGGTAAGATATGTTGGATCGGACTCATTCTGCGACATCAGAACCTGTCAATGTGTTTGAGTATCAAAGGTCGAGACCTATGATATTCATTTAAAACTTTTGTGCTAATACAACAAATTGATTTGAGTTGGATCGATGCTCAGTTATTTTTTGTTTATGAACAAATTCTGTTTTTTAATTACATACAGTCGGGTTGTGGGATATCTATGTTTTTGAATGTCATTTGCATTGTTTTTAGATCCCTTAGGAACTCTAGCTATCTCTAGAATGTCGAAGTCGCATTTGCTGAAAATTTGGGCCCATGTAGAATTTGATATATTGTTTATACTTCTTAAAGGGGTCCTTCTGGAAAGTTGTTATTGCTTGATAATGATCATATTCAAACAAATTTTGCATCCTTCAAGCATACAAAATAATGATTACCAAGTTACTATAGATCTTTTGCACTTTAGTAAAAGTAGTTGAAGAACTTGAAGGACTATTACAAGATAAGCCATTATGGATCTATAGTAACTTGGTAATCATTATTTTGTATGCTTCAATGATGCAAAATGCACAAATCCTAGAAATTTATAGGAATGACAAGCATGCATCCATTGTTAAACTATCTACTGAGTCATCTAGAGTCATGCCAAGATATTTGAATTTGACTAAAAATTCATAAGTAACTTGATGATAATGGTGGATGATGCCATGGAAAGGAGAATTTCAGTTTATATAGAAGCAAAGGATGAGAAAATGGTGTCGCAAACTCATCTTCCTCCAATGTGGGCCAAACAACCATCCCCTATAAAATGAGCACAGGTGCATGTTTCTCTCAGGTTCCATGAACATATTACACAACCTTCATATAGTTTCAATCATATTTGGATGTCCATCTTAACTTCAAAGGACAGAAACTTGAACTAGTAAATTCTAGACCATAAATAATTACATGAAGTGTAAAAATGGCATATGTTTCCACAACTAGTTTTTCCCTGATTTAAAAGTTATTTCCAGTGGAATCTTTCCTGTGGATAGAAGTAGTTCTCGGCCTTAGTGAATTTGTTCCTTCCATAGGATCCAATTCCTATTGAATCCTAGATGAATCCTATAATTCAAATCACACCCATGAAAATTGGAAACAGATCCTAAACTGGCAAAATGGATCTGCTTAAAAATCTGGCAAAATTTCATGAATCTGATATGGATTGGTGATTTTTTGTTTCCAATCTGATTTGCGTGTGGGTGTGGGTATGCTTCTAGTCAAATCTGGTAATTTTGAGTGTATGTGTTATCTGTCACTTCACAAAACTAGGATAAATTGAGATGAGCGAGGTGTAGGAACAGTTTGAATTGTTATTTATGATATTCAATTGTCCAAGACCTAGTGATGAATGTTCATAGCCATTGTAGGAAAAAGTTGTGCCTGCCCCCCCCCCAAAAAAAAAAAAACCAAAATTAAAAGTTTTAAAAAGCTGCAAAAAGTGGAAGGGTATATACAATTAGATTCATAACCTCTTCCTGAGAATAACTAAAACAACAATAAGATCAGAATATTCAGCAGGACCCAAAGATTTGACATCATTGATCAACAATGAACATTTTTCCAATGGTTGGTGACATTCCTCATCTTTCTGCAATGAAACGAAGGAAGACAAAGAACTAATCTCTTGATCAAAGACAAACTTACACCTGAGCTTCCAAAGCACAAAAAGAACCAAAATCTGTACAGAATGGCATAGGCCAGGGGAGGACTCCCTCACAAGAAAATGACCATCCCAAAACAAAGTTGCATGCCAATGTATCCTATTTTGAATCAAAGTTGTGTGTTGATCCTTGAAGAATCTCCAACGCGGCTTGACGAATCAACACTCCCAGAAAATATGCTTGATGGTCTTTGTCTGGTGACATATTGGGCAGAGGCCATTAGAGATGCCACTCTTACTCAGCCTAGCTTTAGATGGGATCCCGTGATAAATGGACATCCTAGCAAAAACCCGTAACTTATAAGAGATTTGTACTGACCATACAATATGAAGCTGTCAAATCCAATAGTCTTCTGAATCCAACGAAACCCACCTCGCATTGCATATAGGCAATAAGGGATGATGTTGATGAAGAATTGAGTATAGACAACATGAATCATATTGAGGCAACGGCACAATAATGCAAAAATATCTGAGGGTTGCAAATCTTGAATTTATCACAATATCTAAGGGAGTTCCCACTGACTTTGATCCGTGCATACCTCCATAGATTACCTCTCAGTCCCCTTATGTACTCTTTGGATTCCCTTTCCAAATTGCAAGGCAACCAAAAGGGCCTGCATCAACGCCACCTAAGGCAGATGAAACTACTTGAGATTTGAACCATTTCCTACTGTTTTTTTTGTTCTATTGTTTTAAATTTTGTTCCAAACATGGCTTCTATGTTCATTGCTTTATAATCAATATGGAAGGGAAGAACTCATTATTGTGCTCTCTCTGCTTGATCCTCTGATATTTCTCTTTAGTGTTTAGAGATGGTGATATGTGCGGTCTTATGTCTAGAAGGATCTATGCCTCTACCTCTGCTTCTCTCTAGATGCCTCTCTTACTCACCTGTGACAGAAGATTGAAATCTTGGTAACTTGCACACCCCATGGACCTGTTATCCTTTCCCTCTTGGTCATTATATGTTCTAGTTGTCTCAACACAAAAGAGAGTTCACTCTATTTGATCTAGAATCAACCAAGAATCTGGCTTTGCTTGGTCTGGAAATCCTTAAAGTAGAATTGCACACTAGAATTCCTTCACATCTTGGCATCAAATGATTTCTATTCAACTTTTGGTTCGATTTAATTTTCTTGTCATTAGGTTCTGCATGAAAATATTTCTGTAGTAGGGAAGCAAAATTTTTGGCACTTTGAAGATGAAGTAGCTGTGTAGTTAAGAATTTCTCCAAGTTACAAGGTTTGAACAAGAAGGCTATCAAATTTCCCCAGAAAAGACATCTAATCTACCCATTCGGATCAAGTTGACAAGAGGCTTCCCAAAAAGTATCCCATGGTTAAAATTGTTAAAAAAGCAATAACTGTTGTGAGAACAACGTTGACAGCAAGAGCAATTTAAATTTCAAAAAACATTCTGCAATGACCGTGCCAGTGCTTTTTGTCTATGGAACCAAAATCAAGGAAAAGGTGGTTAATAAGTTACATTTACCATCAAAACTAAATAATGATGATCTAGTAAGAAAAATATTTGCTTGCATTGTACCTCCAATGTTTTGTTTTGACAACGATGCTGATAACATCCATTGCCTTGTGTTAAAGTCCCTCGTACAAATCCAGTTCGAACTAATGATGATGACATACATTTGGAAGCCCATGCCATCAATAAACTATAAGAACTAAAATCTGGTGCAACAAGGGTAAATGAGCTATTCTAAAAAATGAAAATTATCTTTCATAATGAATCAAAAGTAAGGCTCCAATAATTATAATTTTAAATAAATTGAAGCATTTTGACATTCAAAATTTATATATATATATATATATATATATATATATATATATATATATATATATATATATATATAGATATATATAATGAAATAAATACTATCATTGTATTTTAAAAATGGCCATACTCTTCAGAATCACCTATGTGATTGCATTTGGGGCCTGATTGTAGACAGCTTAAGTACTACCTAGTCTCTATCTTAAAGCACATACTACATAGAGAACATAACAAATTAAGATTCTATCTGCATTAATTTAATTAAATTACAGTTTGAACAACACCCTTAGGCAAAGTTGATCATCATTAATTTTTAGCATACATAGAAGACCAAAAACATTAAAGTTGGACCAACTTGACAACTCACCTTGAATCAACTCCACGCATTTCTCCCAGCATACGGTCAGGTGATTGTGCATTGTTTGTGTCTGTACATGAACCATCTGAATATGCAACAAAATATGCACAATAATCTGCTAAAGAAGATTGTCCACCTGAAAATAAAGGAAGATTCTATGAGCAACCCACAACAAGACAAAGTTATTCTATAATCAACACAACAACCAAAAAAATCTTATTCATAGAAATTGCCAATTTTCAGTAGTCATCTTCCAAAAATATCTTCAAGTATGTAAATGTATGCAGCAACACTTTTATATATAGCTTTGTTTGTTTATAGTGGAACAATATCACAATTTCAGGTACTTATTATGCTTTTATTTCTACCATTTGCTTGAGAAATGAATGCCGTAGGCTTATCTGTTTTAGTGGCCAGGCATTAGGGGTTTTTAACCTTCTTGCTCACCTTACATTATTTTCTATTATCATATTTTATAAAATCAAGGTCATATTTGGCTAAATATTGCAGCTTGCAAGTGGAATTTCATAACTACTGCTAAAATTTTATATAATGAAAGCCTTTTATAATTCACAAATCTTGGAAATAATTATAACTCCCCCCTTGACAAGCTTAATAGAAACCTAAAGGAAACACTTATATAATAATACATGAACTGCAGGCACAAATTACAATGGCATTATAATGAAAATGGACACTATTGTGAATGTGAAAGTCTATCCTATGGAGTGAGATCACAGACTACTGATATTGACAATAGTGAAATGTGATTCCTAAAGAGCATATAAGACTTTCTACTCTCAGATTTTGGAAAAATCCTGGTAATCAACATTGTTCAAACTAAGCAACACATTTATCTACTAAGACAATAACGGTTTTTAATATTAGTTTTATATCTTGGGCCTTCAATCTCAAGAAACTATGCCTTTTTCTCTTAAATTATTATTTATAACCTTAAATCCTTCTAAAAGATGAGGCTTAAAAGTGAGGATTTTATACTCAAATGAAGCTCATCTCGCATTCAGTAAATCTTTGTTTCTGAAGAAAATCTGAAATTGAAATTTTGAAAGAAAATATATAGAATTATTATTCAAAACCCCTTTAGTTTCATCTCAATTAGATTTCTAAGCTCAAAGTTATGAATATATTACCAAAACTTGTCAAGAATTTCAGCAAGCATTTTTAAAAATAAAAAGAGGAACTACCTCTTGAACTATAGTTGTCCAGTGGATATAGCGTGGGTGGTTGGGAGGACCTTGAAATGTACTCCTTGACAATAGAAAAACCCACCATGATGAGGTTAGAGAGGTTTGTCTCAAGTCTATTCATTTGAGTGGTGTTCACTCCGCCAAATAGGGTGTGGAAAGCATCCCAAAATAGGTGCAATAATCCTTCACTAGGGTATGAACACACCATCTACTTTCATATTAGAATAGAAAAGGCTAGGAAACTAAAGGAAAAAGTGGAAGAAAATTTTGGTGCTCGTGAAATTTATTGAGGTTTTGACCAATAAGCAAAGTTGAGTGCAAAATGCCAAGCAAACAATGGTAACTACTAGTGACAACACCTGAATGTCGAAATCCTCAACACATAAATCTGTAGCTCCCTGAGAAGGTATGGAAACCAACTGAAGCCAAGTCTAACGTAGTATAGACATTGCTCTTGGCCCAAATAATCTCCTCCATACTACTTACAATAGCACACTTCAAAAAAGACAAATTCTGGCAATTTCCTCAATTGAGAAGAATGCTTCCACATATTTGGATATATTATGTATATTTTAAAGTTATATTAAGGTGGAAATGCATGTTTTGATTAAAATTTTTAGCTTAGGGCAATACTCTCTTGGGTCTTTCCGTTTTGGGGACAAAACTTTCTTAGGGAAGGCATACCGTGTACCTAACCACAACATCTTTATTAGGCATTACATGAGTTAATTTGTAAATAATCTTACGACTTTAGAAAATAAGCAACATAGTTTCTTGGAGAAGTTAACTTTGGCGCACAAAGTACTAATTTGTAAAATATGCCAACTATTTTTTAAGATATATCATGATATAGGAAAGCAATTAATTAAATACTACTTCACAAAATAAACGTTGAAGATCTATGAAGTTCAGATCAGACATCTCATTTTTGTAGTGTTCTATTCCCATCCTACAAGCAAGATCCCATGTTGTACTAGAATTTATATAAAGGGATAATCAATGACGAAAATTGCAAGGCACAATGAGAATTTAGATAAAGGGATAATCAATGACGAAAAAAGTGCAAAATGTTGTGGTAAACTACTTCAACATAAATAAAAATAGGGCAATGTATAATCCAGCTAAGTTGATCAAATCAATAGCAGGTCAGTAACCATGCCACTGGAGCAGTGTTCCTCCCTCTAATGAGAACCCGCCGCGAGAATCCCCGTACTAAAACAGGGAACACACTGCAGAGCCACCGCAATTGCGTATAGACCCTCCCACACCAGACCGAGCACTTCAACTTATTTTATATATGATAACATTAACCGCACTACTATCTAGCAACCCGAGCACCTCAACTTATTTTATATATAAAATAACATTATAACCACACTACGATTTGGACAGCACTATGAGCGATTGAAGGAAAGGCAACTTGATGATGTTGTAGCTGTTGAAGCCTGCCTTCTGGAACAGACCTTTGAATTCTTCCTCTGTTCTCTCCTTTCCACTCGTTGTATAAACCATCATCGCTATATCAAATAACAACCCCAATCGCCTTGACATATTACTTTCAGCATCTTTGCCGCGTCCTTCAACAACTGCATCCACAATTAACACATTTCCGTTCGCTGGCGTTGCCTCGTAGCTTCTTCTCAGCAATTTCACACAGTCTTCGTCCTCCCAGTCATGCATTATCCACTCCAATCAAATATTCATAGCCCTCAATATATTGGAATAATAATAAGTAAATTTGTTATGCAAATGTAAAACCGTAGATGAATCCTTCACCTTCATTATGACTGCATCGGCAGAAGGCATCTGCTCGAACATATTGCCCTCCATATGCTCGACTCCTGAAACATTCGCTCATTCCCCGTTATATAAATCAACAAATTTAGATTGATGGCCACCAACATTAGAAATCTTACCAGTTATGGGAGGCGCAGCGGCGATGACATGAGGGAGATCCAGATTAATGCCGTGAATGTGTGGATGTTCCTTCAGAATCATGCACAAGGAAGAGCCCATACCTCCTCCAATGTGTGGAGTTGGATCGATGCTCAGTTATTTTTTGTTTATGAACAAATTCTCTTTTTTAATTACATAGAGTCGGGTTGTGGGATATCTATGTTTTTGAATGTCATTTGTATTGTTTTTAGATCCCTTAGGAACTCTAGGTATCTCCAGAATGTCGAAGTCACATTTGCTGAAAATTTGGGCTCATGTAGAATTTGATATATTGTTTTTACTTCTTAAAGGAGTCCTTCTGGAAAGTTGTTATTGCTTGACAATGATCATATTCAAACAAATTTTGCATCATTCAAGCATACAAAATAATGATTACCAGGTTATTATAGATCTTTTTCACTTTAATAAAAGCAGTTGAAGAACTTGAAGGACTATTACAAGATAAGCCATTATGGATCTATAGTAACTTGGTAATCATTATTTTGTATTCTTGAATGATGCAAAATGCAAAAATCCCATAAATGTATAGGAATGACAAGCATACATCCATTGTTAAACTATCTACTAAGTCATCTAGCGTCATGCCAAGATATCTGAATTTGACTAAAAATTCATAAGTAACTTGATGATAATGGTGGATGATGCCATGGAAAGGAGAATTTCAGTTTATATAGAAGCAAAGGATGAACAAATGGTGCCCCAAACTCATCTTCTTCCAATGTGGGCCAAACCACCATCCCCTGTAAAATGAGCACAGGTGCATGTTTCTCTCAGGTTCCATGAACATATTACACAACCTTCAGATAGTTTCAATCATATTTGGATGTCCATCTTAACTTCAAAGGACAGAAACTTGAACTAGTAAATTCTAGACCATAAATAATTACATGAAGTGTAAAAATGGCATATGTTTCCACAACTAGTTTTTCCCTGATTTAAAAGTTATTTCCAGTGGAATCTTTCCTATGGATAGAAATGGTTCCCGGCCTTAGGGAATTTGTTCCTTCCATAGGATCCAATTCCTATTGAATCCTAGACGAATCCTATAATTCAAATCACACCCATGAAAATTGGAAACATATCCTAAACTGGCAAAATGGATCTGCTTAAAAATCTGGCGAAATTTCATGAATCTGATATGGATTGGTGATTTTTTGTTTCCAATCTGATTTGGGTGTGGGTGTAGGTATGCTTCTAGTCAAATCTGGTAATTTTGATTGTATGTGTTATTTGTCACTTCACAAAACTAGGATAAATTGAGATGAGCGAGGTGTAGGAACAATTTGAATTGTTATTTATGATATTCAATTGTCCAAGACCTGGTGATGAATGTTCATAGCCATTGTAGGAAAAACCAAAAAAGTCGCAAAAGGTGGAAGGGTATATACAATTAGATTCATAACCTCTTCCTGAAAATAACTAAAACAACAATAAGATCAGAATATTCAGCAAGACCCAAAGATTTGACATCATTGATAAACAATGAACATTTTTCCAATGGTTGGTGACATACCTCATCTTTCTGCAATGAAACGAAGGAAGACAAAGAACTAATCTCTTGATCAAAGACAAACTTACACCCGAGCTTCCAAAGCACAAAACGAGCCAAAATCTGTACACAATGGCATAGGCCAGGGGAGGACTCCCTCACAAGAAAATGACCATCCCAAAACAAAGTTGCAGGCCAATGTATCCTATTTTGAAACAAAGTTGTGTGTTCATCCTTGAAGAATCTCCAACACGGCTTGACGAATCAACACTCCCAAAAAATATGCTTGATGGTCTTTGTCTGGTGACATATTGGGTAGAGGCCATTAGAGATGCCACTCTTACTCAGCTTGGCTTTAGATGGGATCCCCTGATAAATGGACATCCTAGCAAAAACCTGTAACTTATAAGAGAGTTGTACTGACCATACAATATGAAGCTGTCAAATCGAACAGTCTTCTGAATCCAACGAAACCCACCTCGCATTGCATATAGGCAATAAGGGATGACGCTGATGAAGAATTGAATATAGACAACAGGAATCATATTGAGGCAACGACACAATAATGCAAAAATATCTGAGGGTTGCAAATCTTGAATTTATCACAATATCTGAGGCAGTTCTCACTACCTTTTATCTGTGCATACCTCCATATATTACCTCTCAGTCCCCTTATGTACTCTTTGCATTCCCTTTCCAAATTGCAAGGCAACCAAAAGGACCTACATCAACGCCACCCAAGGCAGATGAAACTACTTGAGATTTGAACCATTTCCTACTGTTTTTTTTTGTTCTATTGTTTTAAATTTTGTTCCAAACATGGCTTCTATGTTCATTGCTGTATAATCAATATGGAAGGGAAGAACTCATTATTGTGCTCTCTCTGCTTGATCCTCTGATATTTCTCTTTAGTGTTTAGAGATGGTGATATGTGCAGTCTTGTGTCTAGAAGGATCTATGCCTCTACCTCTGCTTCTCTCTGGATGCCTCTCTTACTCACCTGTGACAGAAGATTGAAATCTTGGGAGCTTGCACACCCCATGGACCTGTTATCCTTTTCCTCTTGGTCATTATATGTTCTGGTTGTCTCAACACAAAAGAGAGTTCACTCTGTTTGATATAGAATCAACCAGGAATCTGGCTCTGCTTGGTCTGGAAATCCTTAAAGTAGAATTGCATACTAGAATTCCTTCACATCCTGGCATCAAATGATTTCTATTCAACTTTTGGTTCAATTTAATTTTCTTGTCATTAGGTTCTGCATGGAAAATATTTCTGTAGTAGGGAAGCAAAATTTTTGGCACTTTGAAGATGAAGTAGTTGTGTAGTTAAGAATTTCTCCAAGTTACAAGGTTTGAACAAGAAGGCTATCAAAATTCCCCAGAAAAGACATCTAATCTACCCATTCGGTTCAAGTTGACAAGAGGCTTCCCAAAAAGTATCCCATTGTTAAAATTGTTAAAAAAGCAATAACTGTTATGAGAACAACGTTGACAACAAGAGCAATTTAAATTTCAAAAAACATTCTGCAATGACCGTGCCAATGCTTTTTGTCTATCGAACCAAAATCAAGGAAAAGGTGGTTAATAAGTTACATTTACCATCAAAACTAAATAATGATGATACAGTAAGAAAAATATTTGCTTGCATTGTACCTCCAATGTTTTGTTTTGACAACGATGCTGATAACATCCATTGCCTTGTGTTAAAGTCCCTCGTACAAAGCCAGTTCGAACTAATGATGATGACATACACCTGGAAGCCCATGCCATAAATAAACTATAAGAACTACAATCTGGTGTAACAAGGGTAAATGAGCTATTCTAAAAAATGAAAATTATCTTTCACAATGAATCAAAAGTAAGGCTCCAATAATTATAATTTTAAATAAATTGAAGCATTTTGGCATTCAAAATTTATATATATATATATATATAATGAAATAAATACTATCATTGTATTTTAAAAATGGCCATACTCTTCAGAATCACCTGTGTGATTGCATTTGGGGCCTGATTGTAGACAGCTTAAGTACTACCTAGTCTCTATCTTAAAGCACATACTACATAGAGAACATAACAAATTAAGATTCTATCTGCATTAATTTAATTAAATTACAATTTGAATAGCACCCTCAGGCAAAGTTGATCATCATTAATTTTTAGCATACACAAAAGACCAAAAACATTAAAGCTGGACCAACTTGACAACTCACCTTGAATCAGCTCCACGCATTTCTCCCAGCATACGGTCAGTTGATTGTGGATTGTTTGTGTCTGTACATGAACCATCTGAATATGCAACAAAATATGCACAATAATATGCTAAAGAAGATTGTCCACCTGAAAATAAAGGAAGATTCTATGAGCAACCCACAACAAGACAAAGTTATTCTATAATCAACACAACAACCAAAAAAATCTTATTCATAGAAATTGCCATTTCAGTAGTCATCTTCCAAAAATATCTTCAGGTATGTAAATGTATGCAGCAACACTTTTATATATAGCTTTGTTTGTTTATAGTGGAACACTATCACAATTTCAGGTACTTATTATGCTTTTATTTCTACCATTTGCTTGAGAAATGAATGTCGTAGGCCTATCTGTTTTAGTGGCTAGGCATTAGGGGTTTTTAACCTTCTTGCTCACCTTACATTATTTTCTGTTATCATATTTTATAAAATCAAGCTCATATTTGGCTAAATATTGCAGCTTGCAAGTGGAATTTCATAACTGCTGCTGAAATTTTATATAATGAATGCCTTTTATAATTCACAAATCTTAGGGGTGGCAGGTGCGGGTGGGATCTTGTTGGATCCCGGAGGACAAGTGGAACAAAGATTTGCCTGGGGACTAGGCTATAGAACCAACAATGAATCTGAGTGGATGGCCCTTCTTCAGGGTCTTCAACTTATTCGTGACAAAAAGCTCCGGAAGGTTTTAATATTTGGCGATTCCAGACATGTCATCTATAAGCCGATCAATGGGTATCCCACTAGAGCTATTAAATGTCGCCGGTTGTACAAAAAATCTAAGCTTCTCATGTCCCAATCCTTCGAAGTTTTTCACATTCTTCGACATAATAACAAGGAAGTGGATAACATGGCCAATGTTGGCGCCAGTCTCCCCCAAGGCCACTACAACCAGGATGGAAATCTTCCCTACCTCAAATTCATTCCATGACGAGATATTGTAAAATCCTTCCCCGCATCCTCTGCATGCGATGTTTAATTGTGAAGTATTTATCCTTAAACAAAAAGACTGGATGTCTTATAGGATTTCTCCCTACTCCCATCCTTTCTCTCTTCTTTTTCTCCCCTCCCTCTCTTCTCATCATCCCCCTCTCCCACCGCCTTTCCATTCCCACCCACCTCCTTCCAGCTGGATCTCACTTTCCTTTTGGCGGCACTCTGCTTTCAATTTTGTGTCCTGTATGCCCTCCACAAGTGGCCGCGTGGATTTCCCTTATCCCCTCGGTCGCAGCTGTTTTAAAGTCCAGCAGACCTTCATTTTATTGCCTCACCCTCTCACACGATCGTTGCCTCTCCACTCCCTTTAAAGAATCGTTCCTTCATTATGCACAGGAATTTGGTTTCGGTTCTCCAGACTCTATGAATTTTTTTCTGACTGTAGTTGATGGAGTTGGGGGAGGGAGACTGATGGGAACCCCGTGGCATGTGCTCCCTCTCATTTGTGCCTCTGTAAAGGAGCGTCTTGCTCTGTCAGCCTTCACCTTCTCTCATTGTAAAATTGGTGCATTTCCTTCTCGTGAAGACATTATGGTTTTGGGCTGCATATGTATTGGCTGGAAGAGAGGCGCAGAGGGAGCGTTGCCTAGCACAGACAGATTTGGGGATGGGACCGATGCTGGAGGGATGGCCCATGCTGGTGATAATATTGGGTTGCTCGACATAAAAAAGAACCTGAGCAGGCTGTATGAGATGACAACGAATGGGGTTATGGAAATCAAATGCATGAGTGATGATAATGATAGCAACCTGCGCAAGCTGCTGGGCAAGGTGGACAGAACTCAGGACGACAATGAGAAGCTCATCACCATGAATCAGGGAAGCAGGGTTAACGGGGTCAATGAAGCAGGTGATCATCCCATGGAAAAAGAATCGGCAGTGCAGTCCAGGGTTCTCAAAGGCAACCCATAACTTATTTATCTTAGCTTTTCTGTTTTAGTTTTGTATGGATAATGTTTCTTTGCATATTTCTATGTAACCAGTTTGTGAGGGTATATACTACCCGAGGAAATAACAATTTTGGAATGACTATATGCACTGCTCTATGGAAAACTTTCAGGACAAGCCAGTTGTGCAGCAATTTAGATCTGCCGGCATTATATATTTTGCTTCCTCTGTAATGAATGGCTGTGCACAGCCTGTTAATATATGTTTCCTTTTCTGTTTCTGTTAAAAAAAAAAATTCACAAATCTTGGAAATTATTATAACTCCCCCCTTGACAAGCTTAATAGAAACCTAAAGGAAACAATTATATAATAATACATGAGTTGCAGGCACAAATTACAATGGCATAATAATGAAAATGGAGACTACTATGAAAGTGAAAGTCTATCCTATGGAGTGAGATCACAGACAACTGATATTGACAATAGTGAAATGTGATTCCTAAAGAGCATATAAGACTTTCTACTCTCATATTTTGGAAAAATACTGGTAATCAACATTGTTCAAACTAAGCAATACATTTATCTACTAAGACAATAACGGTTTCTAATATTAGGTTTATATCTTGGGCCTTCAATCTCAAGAAATTATGCCCTTTTCTCTTAAATTATTCTTTATAACCTTAAATCCTTCTAAAAGATGAGGCTTAAAAGTGAGGATTTTATACTCAAATGAAGCTCATCTCGCATTCAGTAAATCTTTATTTATGAAGAAAATCTGAAATTGAAATTTTGAAAGAAAATATATAGAATTATTATTCAAAACCCCTTTAGTTTCATCTCAATTAGATTTCTAAGCTCAAAGTTATGAATATTTTACCAAAACTTGTCAAGAATTTCAGCAAGCATTTTTAAAAATAAAAAGAGGAACTACCTCTTCAACTATAGTTGTCCAGTGGATATAGCGTGGGTGGTTGGGAGGACCTTGAAATGTACTCCTTGACAATAGAAAAACCCACCATGATGAGGTTAGAGAGGTTTGTCTCAAGTCTATTCATTTGAGTGGTGTTCACTCCACCAAATAGGGTGTGGAAAGCATCCCAAAATAGGTGCAATAATCCTTCACTGGGGTATGAACACACCATCTACTTTCATATTAGAATAAAAAAGGCTAGGAAACTAAAGGAAAAAGTGGAAGAAAATTTTGGTGCTCGTGAAATTTATTGAGGTTTTGACCAATAAGCAAAGTTGAGCGCAAAATGCCAAACAAACAATGGTAACTACTAGTGACAACACCTGAATGTCGAAATCCTCAACACATAAATCTGTAGCTCCCTAAGAAGGTATGGAAACCAACTGAGGCCAAGTCTAAGGCAGTATAGACATTGCTCTTGGCCCAAATAGTCTCCTCCATACTACTTACAATAGCACACTTCAAAAAAGACAAATTTTGGCAATTTCTTCAATTGAGAAGAATGCTTCCACATATTTGGATCTAGTATGTATATTTTAAACTTATATTACGATGGAAATGCATATTTTGATTAAAAAATTTTCAGCTTAGGGCACTACTCTCTTGGGTCTTTCAGTTTTGGGGACAAAGCTTTCTTAGGGAAGGCATATTGTGTACCTAACCACAACATCTTTATTAGGCATTACATGATTTAATTTGTAAATAATCTTACGACTTTAGAAAATAAGCAACACAGTTTCTTGGAGAAGTTAACTTTGGCGCACAAAGTACTAATTTGTAAAATATGCCAGCTATTTTTTAAGATATATCATGATATAGGAAAGCAATTAATTAAATACTACTTCACAAAATAAACGTTGAAGATCTATGAAGTTCAGATCAGACATCTCATTTTTGTAGTGTTCTATTCCCATCCTCCAAGCAAGATCCCATGTTGTACTAGAATTTATATAAAGGGATAATCAATGACGAAAATTGCAAGGCACAATGAGAATTTATATAAAGGGATAATCAATGACGAAAAAAGTACAAAATGTTGTGGTAAACTACTTCAACAGAAATAAAAATATGGCAATGTATAATCCAGCTAAGTTGATCAAATCAATAGCAGGTCAGTAACCATGCCACTGGAGCAGTGTTCCTCCCTCCAATGAGAACCCGCCGCGAGAATCCCCGTACTAAAACAGGGAACACACTGCAGAGCCACCGCAACTGCGTATAGACCCTCCCACACCAGACCGAGCACTTCAACTTATTTTATATATGATAACATTAACCGCACTACTATCTAGCAACCCGAGCACCTCAACTTATTTTATATATAAAATAACATTATAACCACACTACGATTTGGACAGCACTATGAGCGATTGAAGGAAAGGCAACTTGATGATGCTGTAGCTGTTGAAGCCTGCCTTCTGGAACAGACCTTTGAATTCTTCCTCTGTTCTCTCCTTTCCACCCGTCGTATAAACCATCATCGCTATATCAAATAACAACCCCAATCGCCTTGACATATTACTTTCAGCATCTTTGCCGCGTCCTTCAACAACTGCATCCACAATTAACACATTTCCGTTCGCTGGCGTTGCCTCGTAGCTTCTTCTCAGCAATTTCACACAGTCTTCGTCCTCCCAGTCATGCATTATCCACTGCAATCAAATATTTATAGCCCTCAATATATTGGAATAATAATAAGTAAGTTTGTTATGCAGATGTAAAACCGTAGATGAATCCTTCACCTTCATTATGACTGCATCGGCAGAAGGCATCTGCTCGAACATATTGCCCTCCATATGCTCCACTCCTGAAACATTCGCTCATTCCCCGTTATATAAATCAACAAATTTAGATTGATGGCCACCAACATTAGAAGTCTTACCAACATTAGAAATCTTACCAGTTATGGGAGGCGCAGCGGCGATGACATGAGGGAGATCCAGATTAATGCCGCGAATGTGTGGATGTTCCTTCAGAATCATGCACAAGGAAGAGCCCATACCTCCTCCAATGTCTACGAGCGTGTTTATACTCTTAAATCCGTGTTCATACATCTTAGCCACGGAAGCCATGACAACGCTACTTTCGCTGGCCATGGCCTCGTTGAAAATCCTGTTGGCTTCAGGATTGTGGCCCAGATATTCCCAAGGGCTCATACCGTAAGCTTTGTTAAATGTGTAGCAGCCCTCCAACACAGATTCGTGCAAATGTTGAAAAGCCTCCATGTACACTTTGTCCGCTACCAGGAGCAGGAAAGGCCCACAAGATTGCTGGTTTCCAGACGTTCCACCCTGCACCAGCAGCTTCGAAATGCTGGTATTTCCGTACTTCATCTTCTTCGTGTCTGCGTCGTCTGCCTGAGCGGCCTCTTCGTGTTCAGTAAAAACGCCATAGGAAGCAAGAAGCCTCAGAATTCTGTAGAGGTATCCCACATCCACATGATGGGAATTACTAGCAGATGAGGAGTTAGCAGCAGCGATATGAGAAGCAATCTGCTCAACGGAAAGGGGGCACCCATTGCCTTTAGTGGCGATAATGTGAGGAATGTTGAGCAACACCGCAGCTTTCAAAGCCATGGGCTTCACAGCAGACAATATCATCTCATAGAGCTGGAGCTCATGGGTTGCTGCAGATTCACATGATAAGTTTATCTGTTGCCCGGCGCCATGAGCCAAAACATGATCGATGGAGTCCATAGAGGGTGCCATGCGAGCAGAAATGAAAATATCAAATTGCGTCTGGAATGGGATGAAGCTTAAGCGGCTCATCATCCATTTATATAGTAAATAGATTTTACTTCCTCAGCCGGATTGGTCTCACAGCAAAGTACTTTTCCTTTGATGGAATGATGCGATGTCAAAATTATTGTTTCAACAATAAAATTTTGTAAAGTTCACAAATTAGGGAAATATAAATTTGTATAAGTATGTACAAGAATATAAAGCGAACTCTCATGTATTTATACATTTGACCCGTAATGAGATTTAATCATTATAGACTCATCTAATTCAGGTTTTAATTTTAATTTTTAATTTTTAATTTTTAATTTTAATTTTAATTTTTGTAATTTTTTATGGGATAGAATCCCTTCACAGGACTGTAAAAATGCGCTTTCTCCATGCAATTAAATTATATAAAATATATGTGAAAAAGTAATATATCATAATTTCAAATAAATCAAATATAATTAATTAATTAATGATTAAAATAATATGTTTTTTAAAAAGTTATAACTTTAAATTTAGCGGAGGGTATAGTATGTAGACTTTCATAAATTTTAGTAATCAAAATATTATATTGAGGGGGTGTTTTGTCTCACAAATAAAAGAGGTCTTATACATTAATTTGGTATCTCAAATCATATTGGAAAAAATGAAAAATGACCAATAATTTTTTGGAAAAAAAACCAAGGAAAATAGCCCATGGGCTAAATTTCACCCATAAAACTTTACAAACTAAGGACTACGTAAAAGGGAAAGCAACAATATTTTGGTTATTAAATGAAATCCTTGAGTTATTGCAATTCACAAATTTGGTTATGCAATAATATCATTCAAACATTTTATGATGACAAGTTTTTATTGGTCCCATAAACAAAATTAGATAAAAGATAAGGTGTATTTTGAATGCTTGAAAAAACAACATGAAATGCTATCTCATAATATAAACATGTTACGATTCAATAAATACATACAATCGATGCTACTCTTGATATGGTTGTTAATTTATATTTTTGGCACTATCTGATAGAAATTCATGATAGTTCATAGCCTCAACATTTTTTATGATTAGTTAAAACTCTTAGTAAGTGAAGTTGTAAATGGCCTAAACAAATTTACTAAGAATTGCCTTGTGTCAAGTTCATTTTATAGTGCAATAGATTATAACATTTGGATTTCTCAGCATCGACACAACAACATCCAAAGAACATAGAGTCATCATGCATCTAGTTGCACCTACATGCCTATACACTACATCAATTTACATTACGAATTAGTACACATGAAAATAACAAAGAAAGGACATTGACCATATGCGCTTCTCACCTAAGTATTTTTCAAATGAACAACAATATGCGTGTTAAAAACTATTGCAGCTTTCATATGCTCTAATCAATTTCTTAAAGGTCATCACACATTCAAGAATTCATGGACCAATGGTAGCATTATCTTAGGATCATGAATTGATATAATAGTGGTCTTAAGACTCTTGACAAGTAGAGATCATGTATGACTAAAGTTGACTACAAACATTGTAAAGGGAGCCTGGATTATGAGAACAATTATTAAACATGTGCTCATATCTTAGCATACCACATTACCTCTTTCTGTCATGTCGAAAGTTCAAAGCATGTTTCTCCCACTTCCATGATTTGAAAATCAATGATTTAGTACGAATAAAGTTATGGGCCCCCTATTTTTATTATTTAAGTTATACCAGTTGAGAAGTGTTGGTTCGGAACGAGGCTTCCTCCATCCCTCCTTTAGATGACTGATCCTTTAGTACTGGATCGACATTCAATTCCGGATTATCCCTTCATTATATTAGGGTCTGATCAACATCAGATCCCTCAATTCCTTGGATCGGATCGGTTTTAGAAATAAGCCCACCATTCTTAAGCTGGAAAATAAATCTTCAGGTGCTAAAGGCTCATTTTTGTTAAATTTTCAGAATTTACTTCAATCTGATCTAGGATCTTAACTGAGAGAACAACATGTACAGCATATCTACAGCATATCAATCATGGAGACAATAATGCAAGCACACAAGAGACACAAAGATTTACTTGGGGAAAACCATAAAGGTGAAAAACCCCAATAACTTCCTCAGAGATAGATAGAGCAATGATACAACCAGCCATAAGAAATAGACACAACCTAGCAACAGATCCTCCTCCTCCATAAGTGCGCCACTCCTCCTTGAGTGCATGTGTGAGAAGTGAGTGTGCAAATAGAGTGCCTCCCGCACTCTATTTATACTTGACTTGACTTGCCTTTTTTACCTAACTCATTTAGGCTCGAACTTAACCACATAACATTATGCTGAGTGGGCCGACCCCCAATAGGGTGGTCTAATAACCCTTTGACCCACATGACTTATACAGGGCCGACCCCAAACAAGGTGGTCTAATAACCCATCAAGTATAAGTTACAACACTTACAATATAAATGACGACACTTCCTTATAGAGGAATAATACCATCTCTATAGGAATACAATATACATATATGTGAAATACATTCCGAAGTTACATATACATCAACAATTTTATGTTCCTTCATAAGGTTAAAGTTTAGAACATAGCAGAATATGTTCTCGCTAGAGTAGTTGTTTTAGGGCATCGATACCCCAATATATATATAGCTAATAGGGCTCTTAGAATTTTGACTAAATGCCATGATCAAACACCTCTCTTGATAAGAAAATGGACTTCCCCAAACCTCATTCACTTACTATTAGGGATCCCTTTGAGCCTCCATCAATAGGACCTATCCATTGAGAGCAATTATTATGAAGCCATTGTTGAGAAAGGCCAAGATGGAAGGCCTACACTAATATATGCACACAATCATAATGGTGTGAATAACATTGAAATGTGAGAATCGTGATGCTCAAGTAACATTTTCTCATCCCTTTTGAAATATCTTGTAGCATATGGAAATTAGAATTGACTATATTTACTCATAAAACAATACACTTGCTCTTTACTTAGTGGGGGTTTTTGTAGGATATAGAAATTATAAGTAATTATCATGTATCATATAGGTATAGATTTAGATTAATACATCTAAAGGATGAAATTTAAGTTAGGAAATTTACTCTACATGACTAGAGCATAAACTAATGAAAGGAAGGGAAATTGCCTCTGCAATTAGGTAATCATTTGGAGACTATAAAGTTCTTTGGTTTGTGTTATCATCATTAGAAGCAAAATACATTCTTTTGGAGACTTTATGTGGGGAGGCCATATGAGATCATCCATCTCAGTGTCGTCAAATCCATCCTCATAGAGGGTATCTTCATGTTCATCTTTTTTGTTAAGCATCATAGTATTAACCTTATATTTCAGTAATTCATTGTGACAAACAACACTTAATTTATATCTTATGCAAGATTCATGACTATTAAATTGTTAATGTTCATTGGGCATGAATTTGTTGTAATCAAGCATATGAGGGATGTTTCAACAACACTTGCTAGGTTGATTCTTGTGGCTCTAGTGCATGGCCTAAGATTCTTCATGATAGTGGCCATGGGTGTCAACATGTCTGATCGTCACGTTACACTTGCAATTACTTTTGAGGTACTAGTCAAAACACGTGTTACACAATATAACTACGAGATCACTAATTCAAGGTTACTCAGTAAAGCATTAACAATTTATTGTATGATAATTATGATAATTCATTTTTTAATGAAATTAGTAATTCATAAACAAAATAAGCATAAAAGATTCAAACCCTTCGAATGGTTTGAAAAGACAATGTAAACTTGCATTTTATAATATAAATACTTTAAAATATAAAAATAATATCATTCAAAATGTAAAGAAAGAAATATGACTCAAACAATGCAAAAACAAATTAAGAATATTTGCATTCACGAAATATAAATGCTCTATAATATAAAAATAATATAACTCAAAAGTTAAAGAAATACATGACTTTCAACATCAATCCTTGAAAATTAAAAATATTTTTATAAGAACAAAAGATATGTTAAATATTATAATAAAAGATTAAGAATAATTTTGATAAGAATAAAAGATATGTTAAATATTCTTATTATTATAATATATATTATTTGAGATAGTATTATTCATTATAAGTTTGAAAATTGGTTTGGTTTGTTCATTATAGTGTTGAAAATGCGTTATATTTATTGGGATGTTATTTGAGCAATTGCGGTCCCCTTTGTAGCACCACACTATAAACAAATTGTAACTTGATGATGTGATGGATAGCCTTTCTTTTTTCCTAGTGATACTTTTACTTATATGTATATTTTAAACTCACTGCTTTTGTTGTTTTACACGTGAAATCTAAGAAGTTAACATTACACGTTTTTCTTTACAAATCAACAAGTATAATATATCGTATTATAAAATATTATGAAAATTTTCTTTAATATATCGTTTTTCTTTAATATATTATGAAATTTTTAAAAATTCTTCTTTTTCAAACTGGCATCAGAGTCGAAATGATTTTCTAGTGAGAGCATATGGCCTTTCACTTATTGGAAGGGCATTTGCACGTTGTGTCAACATTTCATGAGATCCAACCAAATGTCTCCCACCACAATGATCGCTATTGGTCACAGTTTCTTCTATTGTGTCACCCTTCGAAACCACGTTTGATGGAAAGTATGTTTGACCACTTGGACATGGTGTCTATGTCCATCTTGATCTTGGTTTATGCAAAATAAGAAGAAAAAATGTAATCATCCAATTCCCACAAAAGGTAAAGAGGTTTGCAAAATTAAGGTCCTGTGTGAATTGTCTGAATTTCTTCATCGAGATAGTGGTTATGGAGATGGGGATATATAGTTCATTATGTTGTAGAAATTGCAAGGTAATGGAATTAATCTGACTCTTGGTGAATGCCATTGACATTACTCTTAATAATATTGGAAATTGTCACTATCTGATATCTCGAAGGTAATTTCCTCGTAATGATATTAATAAAAGAACCCCCTAAATGCATAAATAGAACATAAAACAAAGTATAATGGAAATGGAATGAACAACTTACTCTTTATTAGTTATACAGAAGAATCTTTGAAATCGATTATTCAAACTTCACAATATAAATGACGTACTATGTAATGACTTATTGTAAGTAAAGCATTGTATGATGAGAATGGTCTTAAGATTGTTGGATTATCTAGCAATACTGAGAGGGGGGGGTGAATCAGTATTGCCTTTTTTATTTATTAAAACAATTAGTACAAGACGCACAAAGAATCAAACAAGTTAGGACATAGGATTTTATCCTGGAAACCTCAAAGAGAAAACCACCAACTCAAACTCATTAATAAGATGAATTTTTACAAAATTGTTTATCTTCTACTATAGAAGGGATGCAACAACACCCTAGTTTTTCCTGCTGCTACAGATAAGGATGATACAACACCCCAGATCTTCTGCCTGCTGCTACTGACAAGGATGCAACAACACCCTATTTTCTAGCTTCTACTGGAAGGAGGCTACAACTCCCTGTAGGCTTTCTGCCTGCCCTATCACCACCCTTCCACCCTGATATGTTTTTGTCAATCTTCCAGATCTCCTTATTTCAACTCTGTCACATATTCCTCTTTATTTTGCTGGTCTCTTTCCTTCTCATGCTACTACTACGATCTGCACTTCTAAGAAGACACTTCTTTCCATTTCATACTTCTATTATATATTCTTCTTTATCATTTAACCATCGCACCTTTACAAAATGAACTTGTGCCCTTTCATCCTGGTTCCTCTTCAAATCTCTGTTATTAATCTTAAATTTGTAACTCTGTTTATTACTGATTTTAATTAATTAATTAATTAAAACTTTCATTGATCAACTCGGCCCTGTGGGTTTTCTCATCTCAGGGATGTGTGCTTCATCCATGGCTTCCCTTCAAACCTATGGGCTTTCATTCTTTCATGCATGTAGGATTCCTCATGCGGGCATACTCCATACACTCACGAGCTTAATCCACTTTACTTGCTGGCATGGCCTTGCTTCTGTGGGCTTATCTTCCTTAAGCTCTTTTGAGGGCATAGCTTAGGCCCTTGCGGGCATTTTAAGCTCCTGCGGGCGTCCTCAAGCCCCTGTGGGCTTATCCTTACCTCCTATGGGCATCCCCTAAGCCCTTACGGGCTTAACTAAGCCCCCTTGTGGGCATTCTTTAACCCTTGAGGATATTCTCTTTAGCCCCTTTTCAACACTTAGCCAATTTTTGTTTTGTTCTCAACGTGCAAAAACAATATTTTTCTTACTTTTGGCAGATTCATTTCTTGCATATATGAACATCATAAGGAAAAGTAAAAGCATGGATGGATATCCATTTCAACAATGAACAAGACCATGTCAAAAGATAAATCTATTGATACATCCACAACATCTGGCGGGCATTTGAAAGTACTCTTTCAAACTGCTATTTTGACACTTAGACAAATTTCTTCAAACCCTAGGTCTCCAAGGTGATTTTATTTTTTCATCAAAATTGGAAAGTGAGGCATCCAAAATATGAGGAATATCGTACTGACTCCAACCATGCCAATATTCTCTCCTGCAACCTCATCATCTAACCTTGGTGGGCATTTTACTGGGACAATGCAAACTATGCCAAATAGCACTTTTGCCATACTTATATCTTTGTAATCAAACACTCAATAGGAGAACTGAGACCATGTTTATATGCACCCATCAACAAGCTATAGCCTAAGATTTTCAAATTATTTTTATCATCATCCTATGAGATATGGTGGGCATTTCTCTGAGGCCACTTAAGCAGATTTGCAAGGAGATTTTATACTTAGACAATTTTTGCAATTTCTAAGGTGGATTTTTTATTTCACCAAAAAAACTGAGCTAATTCCACTAGATGATGTATTACACCTCACTGGGCACACCTATGCTGATTTCACTCCCGGACTCATCTTCATTTTCCTTGGGTGGGCATTTTACTGAACTTGGTCCAAAACTACCTAAAACCCCGTTTTGGTAGATCCATAACTTCTTCCTCAGGCACTTCCAAGTCAATGTGATAACATGGTCAGGTAGATCAAACACCCACCTACAATATGACCATATAGTGAGGGAATTTTCTTCAAGGAACAAATTATGGTGGGCATTTCCCTAGAGCAATTTTGACTAAGTTGACCAAAAAGTCTTCTTTAAGGAGACCTGTAGCTTCTTCTTCAAGGAGTTTTTCTAAGAACTGGGACCATGGTAAGATAGACACTTCAACAAACTATGGCATGGCAGGTCAAGGTGGTCATTTTCTTCTTCTTATGAATTATGGTGAAAATTTTCATAAGGCAGCTGCTTTAGGGCAATTTTTCATCACTTAGTCAAATTCCCTAAATTATCACATTCTTACAAATCGCTATCAGACTAGAACAATGACATCATGAGACATTAGGACATTATCATGTGTCTTTCCAGCCTCATCACACATGCCACAACATCACTTCGTGTGTCATTAATGACCTCCTTTGACATCAATGACAACCATACTCAACAAAGATTGTGGACTTGTATTGAGATACATAATCAAGTTATCCTTGATTTACTATCTAACATATTTTTGTTATTTTTACAAGTTGGTATAAATATATATAAGGGTGAGTGCAAGCTAAGGATGGTCTCTCATGACGCATTAGTGGCAATGCAAACATGGAAAAACAACATTTTGTTGACTTGGAGGGATGATTTGAGGTACTTCCTTAATTGTTACAACGTAATCTTCCACCCTGTGAGCATCAGCACCCTTTGGCCTATAGGATCCATTTCACTGACTCAGATCCACTTTATATCCTTAAGACATACTATTTCCTCATTTTTTCCCTTGTATGCTTATTGCATCATTACAACGGGCATACCCGCGAGTTGCATCACTATAACCCATGGGTAGCATGTAAAATGGTAAAAATCACTAGTTTATTACTTTTTACTCCCAAAAAGCGATTATTGGGTGACCTTTGACCCTCCATCTGCCCAAGAAACACCTCGATGTGTCCTTTCACTTACCTTTGGGAGGACTATATATTGAGCACATATGGCTTATGGACG